>VMDO01003050.1:0-34648 GCA_007922755.1 Pedetes capensis
ATTTCTGATTCTGAAGATGCCATAAATGAACTTAAATACAAACAGTCAGAAATGGAATCAATGATAAAGGTATTAAAAAAAGATTTCCAGGAGAACTCAGATAGAATGAAAAAATGAAACTTAAGAATTCAGGGCATCCCTGAAGGAGAAGAAAGATCCACTGGAGGCCTTCAAAATCTAGTAAAGGATATCCTGAAGGTAAAATTCCCAAAGATGGTACAGGAAATGGGTATATACACCACTGAGACATTCAGGACTCCTTTGAAGGCCAACTTAAGTAGATCATCCTCAAGACACATCATCACTCGCATGCTGTCATTAGAGACCAGGGAAGCTATCCTCTAAGCAGCAAGACAGAAACCCCTTATTACTTATAAAGCAAAACCTATTAAAATTACTGCAGACTTCTCCATATCAACATTGAAAGCTAGAAAGGAATGGATGCAGATGATTCAAATCCTAAAAAAAAACAATCTCCAGCCAAGGCTAATATATCCAACAAAATTATCTTTGAAAATAGATGAGGAGTATAAGACATTTAATGACATTGATGCTTTTAAACAATATGCAACCACCAAACCAGCACTGGAGAGGATTGTAAATCAACTACCACATCCAGGAGAGTTAAGACAACCCTATAAAGGAAAACAAAGAACTGGTTAGCTGAAATGGGTGCAATCCAAGAAAGGACCAAAGCAAACATGATTCATAAATCAGTGACAGGTAATGATTGGATATATAACAATAAATGCTACTCAATAATCATTATTAATGTAAACGGTCTTAACTCGCCAATTAGAGACAGAGACTGGCTAATTGGATGAAAAAACACAAACCATCAATATGTGGTATTCAAGAAACTCATCTAACTCACAAAGACTGGAATAAACTGAGAGATAAGGGCTGGAAAAATGTATACCTAGCGGGGGTGGGGGAACAAAAGAAAGCAGGTCTTGCAATACTAATTTCAGATTGATTAAATTTCATTCCTAAACTAATTAGAGACAAAGGAGGACATTACATTTTAATGCAAGGAACAATTGATCAAGAATCAATAACGCTCCTTAATATTTATGCCCCAAACATAGGGGCACCTAGCTTTATAAGATAAACTTTATGGAATTAAAGAACTTTATTGGACCAGAATCAATGATTATGGGAGCTTCAATACCCCACTTTTATCAAGAGAAAGGTCATCAAAATGAAAAATCAACAGAGAAACGTCAAATCTAATCTCCACCCTAAACCAGTTGGATCTCACAGATATATACAGAATATTTCATCCACATGATGAGGAATACATATTCTTTTCAGCTCGACATGGAAGGTTTCCTATGATAGATCATATGCTACTCCATAAGAACTCCCTCAACAAACATAAAAAAGTAGAAATTATCCCCTGTCCCTTATCAGATCACAATGGGATAAAATTGGAGCTCAAGAGCAAGAATAATTCCAGAAACTTTACAAACTCACGGAGACTGAATAATACACTGCTGAATGACCCATGGATTGTTGATGAAATCAAATTGGAATTTAAAAAATTCCTACAATCAAATGATGATGAAAACACATCATACCAAAACATATGGAATACAGCAAAGGCAGTTTTAAGAGGGAAATTTATACCATTAAGTGCCTTCATCAATAAAATAAAGAAGAGCCAAATAAATGACCTAATGATGCATCTTAAGACACTAGAAAACCAACAAAAAAATCAAGCCTAAAAGGAACACCCAAAAGGAAATTACAAAAATAAAGGGAGAAATATCTCCATTAGAATCCAAAGAGATAATTCAAAAAATTAATAAGACTAAGAGCTGGTTCTTTGAAAAGATTAATAAAATATACACCCTTCTGGCTAACCTCATCAAAAAGAAAAAGGAAAAATCCAACATAGTATGGATTATGAAAGACAACGGGTCCATAACCACCGACTCCAATGAAATACAGAAAATTGTCAGGGATTACTATGAAAGACTGTATTCCCAAAAAAAATGAAAATGCAGAAGAAATGGACAAATTTATTAACACGTATGACCTACCAAAGCTAACCCCAGAAGACATAACTGACTTAAACAAGCCCATTACATATACGGAAATAGAAAAGGTAATTAAAAGTCTCCCAACAAAGAAGAGCCCAGGTCCTGATGGATTCACGGCAGAATTTTACCAAACTTTTAAAGAAGATATAATACCTGTCTTCCTCAAATTATTCCAAAAAATAGAAACGGAGGGAACACTCCCAAATTCATTCTACGAAGCTACCATCACCCTGATACCTAAACCAGGAAAAGATTCATCTAAGATAGAGAATTACAGACCCATCTCCCTTATGAATCTAGACGCAAAAATATTTAATAAAATTCTGGCAAACGGAATCCAGCAGCATATAAAAAAGATTATCCACCATGACGAAGTGGGATTTATACCACAGATGCAAGGCTGGTTTAGCATACGGAAATCAGGTAATCCAGCATATCAAGAAACTGGCAAACAAAAACCACATGATTATCTCAATTGATGCTGAAAAGGCCTTCGACAAAGTTCTACACCTTTTCATGATAAAAACACTGGAGAAGATAGGTATAACAGGCAAATACCTTAATTTCATAAAAGCCATTTATGACAAACCTACAGCTAACATTATATTAAATGGAGAAAAACTGAAACCATTTCCTCTTAGATCTGGAACAAGACAAGGATGTCCTCTCTCTCCTATTCTATTTAACATAGTAATTGAAGTCCTGACCAAGGCAATCAGAGAAGAGAAAGAAATCAAAGGGATACAGATTGGCAAGGAAGAGGTCAAATTATCCTTATTTGCAGATGATATGATCTTGTACCTGAAAGACCCCAAAACCTCAACCAGAAAACTTCTGGATCTAATTAACTCCTTCAGGAAAGTCGCAGGCTACACAATCAACACACAAAAATTAATAGCTTTTCTTTACACCAATTCCAAAAAGGAAGAGAAGGAAATTTCAGGAAAAATACCATTCATGATAGCCCACCAGAAAATTAGATACCTTGGAATCAATCTAACCAAAGACCCTTCAGATCTCTACAAGGAAAATTTCAAAACATTAAAGAAAGGAATAGCAGAGGACACTGAAAAATGAAAAGACCTCCCCTGCTCCTGGATAGGGAGAATTAATGTAGTAAAAATGGCTATCCTACCAAAAACAATCTATAGATTTAATGCAATACCCATTAAAATTCCAATGACTGACTTTACAGAAATAGAAAAAATGATCCAAAAATTCATATGGAACCACAAAAGACCATGTATAGCCAAAACACTTTTAAGCTGCAAATCTAATGCAGGTGGAATCACAATCCCTGACTTCAAACTATACTACAGGGCAGTGGTTGCAAAAACAGCTTGGTACTGGCACAAAAATAGGCCTGAAGACATCTGGAAGAGAAGACCCAGATATACTTCAACATACCTATAGCCACCTTATTTTTGACAAAGGAGCAAAGCAAGTAAACTGGAAAAAGGACAGCCTTTTCAACAAATGGTGCTGGGAAACATGGTCATCCACATGCAAAAAAATGAAAGCAGACCCGCATCTCTCAATATACATGAGAGTTAACTGAAAATGGATAAAAGATCTCAACATAAAACCAGAAACTTTAAAACTTATAGAAGGCAAGATAGGCAATACACTCCATCATATAGGCATAGGAAAATATTTCCTTAATAGGACTCCAATTGCTCAAGAAATTGCAAAAAGAATAGATAAATTGGATCACATGAAATTAAAAAGCTTCTGCACAGCAAAAGAAACAATTAACAGAGTCAAGGAAACCCCCACAGAATGGGAAAAAAATCTTTGCATTTTATACATCACATAAAGGTCTAATTACTAGAATTTATAAAGAACTCAAGAAAAAAAACTCCCCAAAAAACAAATAACCCAATACACAAATGGACAAAGGACTGAGTAGACAGTTCTCAAATGAAGAGGTCCATAAAGCCATGAAACACATGAAAAAATGCTCAGTATCCCTAGCCATTAGGGAAATGCAAATTAAAACAACTCTGAGATTTCACCTTATACCAGTAAGAATGGCCAAGATCAATAAAACAAATAACAACACATGCTGGTGAGGTTGTGGTGAAAAAGGAACACTATTGCATTGTTGGTGGAGCTGTAAATTAGTCCAGCCACTGTGGAAATCAATATGGAGATATCTTAAAAAACTGAAAATAGATCTACCGTATGACCCACTACTGTGAATTTACCCAAAGGAAGATGGGTCATCATACCACCGAGACACCTGCATCTCCATGTTCAATGCTGCACTTTTCACAATAGCAAGGATATGGAATCAACCAAAGTGCCCTTCAACAGAAGAATGGATAAAAAAACTATGGTACATATATACGATGGAATACTACTTAGCAATCAAGAAAAATGAAATAAGGTCATTCGCAGCAAAATGGATGGAATTAGAGAAAATTATTTTAAGTGAATGAACCCAAGCTCAGAAAGAGAAGTACCACATGTTCTCACTCGTATGTGGGAGTTGAATCAAAATTATAAGGAGGAAACATCCTATTCAAAGGTCGGATCAAAATAAAATGGAAAAAAAAAAAGCTAAGAATGGTGTCAATATAAATGGTCTAGAAAACGCATGCAATTGTTCTGACAAGATAATAACAAAGTTCGCTACAGGAAAAATTTCTATCTTAAACAGAACTGGGACTCAAGTGCATATAGAAAAATATTACCAAGTAAATGATAGAGAAGACTTAGATGGGGAGGGTGTGTGGGGGGAGGCATACAAGAGGGTAAGGGGAAACCTATATTGTTGAGGTTTTGGCTCTAGCCCGGCTAAAGTTAGGGCCAAACCCACAACATAACACGTGACCGGTGTCGGGAAAGAAGGACCTCGGGAGACCTTCAGGTGGTTAGAAAAGGACAGGGAAGGTTTATTGGGGTGCTCCCCTTATGGAGAGCAAGGAGCAGGCAGCCCCTATAGAGCAAGGCTATACCCCTTTAAGTGCTGGCCCTATGCCTGCAGCATAGAATGCTGCAGGCTAAGTGCTGGTACAGCTCAGCCTTAAAGGCACAGCCACAGCCGCTGGTGTTCAGTTGAGGTCCGATGGTCTTGACTCTCGCGGCTCACCTTCTTTACCTCCCTCCTTCCCAAGGATGGGAGGAGTTGGGAGGCTCTTCGTGGCTTGCTAGGTGCCTTCGGCTCTTCGGGGCCCCTGGGCTTGATCTCGCCGGCTTGCTAGATGGTCTTGCAGAAGTAGGGAGCGCTGGTCCAGGTGATGAGGTTAGGATCGGTGGTGCTACAGGAGGGGCTGAGGGTTGAATAGGGGTCCAGGAGCCCTGCTTTTATAGGGTCCTGGAGGGGTCACATGGTGGGGTTCAGCCAATCGGGGCACACAGCTGGCAGGTACAGGGGGCAAACGGACATAACTGCCAGATGGAGACAGTTACTATCTGCACAGTGGTGAGGGGAGCCAATCAAAATTATGGTGGTTGAGGCTGGTCAAGCTGGCCGGGGGCCATCTTTGCTCACTCGATGGGAGGGGCTGTTTTGAGTGAGTGGGATGAGCCCTGGGGTCAGCTAGGGGTCAGCCCCTCAAGCTGTCATGAGGGACCCTAGCTGGGAAATATTATTTTAAAAATCCCCAACACTATATGAATAATGTACATCAAAATGCATACATGTAAATGCCATAATGAAAAGCATGTCAGAATGAATCACATTAAGGTGTACATTAAAAATGTCCAATTAAAAAAAATAAACTGTTAAAAAAAGATACAATGATGGTATAGTAATAATAGAATATTCTTGAAAATTATAGGCATTAAAAATATTTGTTGGAAGCCATGTGCAATAGTGCTCTTCAGTGATGCCAAGCATTGAATATCTGCTACCATCCCAGAATGTGGAATTAAGAATCCTTAGAAAATGCTAACAATCTTCACAAATACCTATTTCTAATAATCCCTACTCTGGAGAAAGATGTGGCTGTCCACTTTTGAATCAATCCCAAAACAACCAGTCATTGAAAACCCTATGAGAGTCACTATGAGTCAGACGCAATCAATGGCCCCTCATGTTGTTGGGTGCTGTTGAGTAAGTGTCCTACTAATAGCAACCCTATATCCAACAAAGGAAACACTATTGTCAATGCTTCTCTGCTATTCATAGGGTTTTCAATGGCTGATTGTTTTTTAGGAGTGGGTTGCTGGGTCCTTTCCCCAAGAACAACAACAATAATTCTTACTAACTCAAGTAAGTTACTACTAGTAAATGGCTCTAAGTTTTAAGCAAAAAGAGTTGTCGCTTGTAGTTGTTCATCAGAACTAAAAGAGAACTTGTAGTATCACTGAAGTAGAGGAGGGCTAGATATTTAAATTTTCTTTCTTGATTCCATTGTGATACTTCTATACTCTATAATACTTTTAATTTCTGCATTACAATATTGTGCTAAAGAGTACTAGACTTCTGAGCCTACAGTGGGCACATAGCTTTTTTTATTAATACAGATTGAGTATCCCTTATCCAAAAATGTTTGGGACAAGAGTGTTTTGGACTTCAGGTGTTTTGGATTTTGGAATGTTTGCATATACATAAAATGAAGTCTTGGAGATAGGAGTCAAGTCTAAACATGAAATTCACTCTTGTCTCATGTACATCTTATACACATAGGCTGAAGGTAATTTTAGACAATTTTTGGTGCACTTGCTTTTTTTTTTTTGGTTTGGTTTGGGGTTGTTTAGTATTTTTGATTGTTTGTTTTGGTTGGTTTGGTTTTTGGTTTTCTGAGACAGAGTCTCACTATGTGGGCAGCCAGGACAGCCCAGGCTGTCCTGGAACTACTATATAACCCAGGTTGGCCTCAAACTCCTGATCCTCCTGCCTCAGCCTCCTGAGTGCTGGGATTCTAGGCATGCACCACCATGTCTAGCTAAAAAAAAAATTGAATGTGCCAGTGTTTTGACTTCAACTGATCATATGAAATCAGATGTGAAGTTTTCCATTTGTGGCATCATGTTGAGACTAAAAAAGTTTAAGATTTGGGAGCATTTTTTATTTTCAGATTAGGAATGTCAGCCTATAGTGAATGTGCATATTGATAGGAAAAATCTCACAGGGTAAGAGTCCATAGACATGAGAGGAAGCATACTTAGTAACTGAAGATCAAGTTTATATGAGGAAAGTGAGGAAAGAGAGGGACAGATCAGAGAAGAGGTAGAGAAGTCACTGGGATGGACTAGGGGCCAGGTATGGTGTGCTCCTTTTATATTCTAGGCAGGTTCTTTGAGGATTTAGCAGGAAATTTTTCCTTGCAGGGAGGGAGGGAAAGGAAGGAGTGAGGAGGGAAGTTTGGAATCTTAGGAATGGTTGATCTCTAGGGGCTGGTGACCTCCATTATCTCAGGACCTTGGAGCTCAGGGAGAGGCTGGGAGGGAACCCTCTTAAGACCTTGGAGGGAGGGAAGAGAGCCCTTTGTCCCCACACCTAGGACTGCAGCATATCTTCCTGGGGGTACTATCTGTACCTCAGATAATTTGTGAAATAACCTCTTCTATTCAGGGTATCCTAAAGGAGAATCAAGGTGAGGTGCTGACCAAACAAGATGCTGAATGTAGCAGCATCAGTTATGAATGAAAACTCTTAAGAGCCACCTGTATTAGTTTGGATCTCAACTCATAGAAACTTCATTACTACAGACCTCAATAAGTGTTCTCACTGAGTATCCCTAGGGACTCTGTAGATTGTCTTTACTCACAAACCAATCTCTAGAGTCTAAATGAAACCAGCTCAAGTAAGATTCAGAAGAAAAGTATCTTACCTACCTAAATTGCCTTGCTAATGGTAGTTTTGCATAAGGCTTAGAATTGTCTGTGGCATGAATTTTAGTCTTGTAACTATGACCAGTAGCTTTAATTTTTCTTTCTTTTTTTAAAAATAAAACTCCATTTCACATCCCCTTTGGCTTTGTTCTGGTGTTGACACAAGAAGACAAGAGAGACCAGGGACAAGTTAGGAGTATTTATTGTACCAATATGGCTCAGCAGAGTTGTCTCCAAGTCTGAGCCCCAAACAAAGGGGAGCTTGACATTTTATAGAGAAACTTAGGAAGGTGGGCTCACAGGAGACAAAGCTAGTTTACAGAAGCAGAAAAGCAGTTAGCACCCCTGTTGTCAGGAAGAGAAGGGGAGGGTTTAAATTCCTTCAGGCAGTTTATAAAAACAGAACCAAAAGGGTGGATTTTATATAAGGCAAGGAAATTACTGAGTTCAAACAGCTTTGTAACTTATGTGAGAAAACAGGAACTTATAGGATCATTTACAAGAAACAACTTTTTTGTTATTAGGTGCCATCAAGTTGAGTCTGACTCATAGCGACCCTCATAGGGTTTTTAATGGCTGACTATTGTGCAATTGCCTCGGGAGTGGGTTGCCACGTCCTTCTCCCATTTTGCGGTGCTGGGAATCGAACTGGGGACCTCAGAGACTGCAGAGCAATGCTCTACTAACTGAGCTATATCCCAGCCCAAACAACAACTTAGACAAACATTAATAGTACCAAGTTAAGCAATCATTAACTAAAAATCAAGGAACAAAGGCTATTTAGAGGTAAAGGGGGAGGTTTCCTTTGGGGACCCACTTCACTGGCAACAATTTCATGAACTACATTCTTATCCAGATATAAAATATGAATTCAAATACCAGTGTTATTAACTTAACTATGATTAAATTTAGAATTTGAAAAGGCAATCACAGCTTAATCTAGGATATCAAGTGGTGTCATGCTCAATGAATATAAATTGTTTAGAGACTGAAAATTGTAGTGAAATATATTTTTAAAGAATATACAAGAACCAGAGGCAGTCTGTGTAACTTAGCGAGACCCTGTCTCAAAAAAAAAAAAAAAAAAAGTAAAAAAATGGGCTGAGGGTGCAGCTCAGTGGTCCAGTACTTGCTGAGCATGCAAGTGCAAGGCCCTGGGTTCAACCCCCAGTACCATGGGAAAAAAAAAAAAGAATATACAAGAATAGGTACTAATAAAATAGCTGAAACTTTAATATCTGTTTAGTATTTAAGACCTTCTTTTAGTCAAATAAATTAGGCAACTATAGCTGGGCGCGGTGGTGCACGCCTGTAATCCCAGCTGCTTGGGAGGCGGAGGCAGGAGGAATCACAAATTCGAGACCAGAGGCAGTCTGTGTAATTTGGCAAGACCCTGTCTCAAAAAAGTTAAAAAAAAAAAAATGGGCTGGGGTTGCAGCTTAATGGTCCAGCACTTGCAGAGCATGCAAGCATGAGGCCCTCGGATCAACCCCCAGTAACACACACACACACAAAAAGAAAAAGGTAACTATTTGAGGAACTTCTTTTCTTAGTTGCAAATTAACTGAGCTCCTTCATAGATGAGGTATTTATTAAACCTTTCCTAGGAACATTCATGGGTCCTAATCTGAACATATTATCTTTCTTTTTTCTTTAATAGATGAAGTCTCACTATGTTGCCCAGGCTGTCCTCAAAACCTCCAACTCCTGGGCTCCAGTGATTCTCCTGCCTCAGACTTCTGAGTAGCTGGGAATACAGGCACATCCCATGGTGCCTGGGTGAACATATTATCTGATTTTATAGATAGTCATATTGTTCATTGAAAAGAAAGAAATGAATCCATCTGTGGCCATCTGATGCAATGACCTGAAAACATATTTAAATGATATTTAAAAAAACATAATAAGCCATGTGACATTTCTCTTAAGAACTTGGTTTTGGTGAGGCCAGCCTAATAAGCTTATGAATATTATTTTGTTATTTTATTTTTCCATTGGAATAGTTTAAGGAGTTTGCATTCAAAAGGCCTAGGAAACTAAATTAAACTTTGATTTAGTTGTATTTTCAAGTTAGTCCAACTAAAAAATTATCCTTATGTTTCAGGTAATTTCTCGGCATACCCGTGAGCTACTGGGAATCGAAGAGCCATTATTTGGCCGCAGCATCAGGCTTCCCTACAGAGACAATACAGGCTTATTTTTAGAGCAAAAAGGTCACAGTGGGGTAAAATCTGATTCCTTGACCTTATCTGAATTTGTCAAAGCAGCAGGATTACAGGACTATGCTCCACAAATAATTACCCCTGAACAGAATGAGCCATTACATTGCACTGAAGAATAGAGGAAAATCATTTCACTTAGCTTGAAAGATCAAACTAAATTACTTGGGGGAAGAGGTGTGGTCTTTTTTTTTTTTTTTTTTTTTTTTTCCTTTTCATTAAGGATCAGAGTTAGAACTGCTGGATCTATTCCTAATTCTTCACTGACTCATGGCATCTTCCCTTTATGTTTTAATTTAGCCCCTCAGGTAAAACAAAGGTAGCAACATTTATCTTTCTGGGTTATTGTAAGAATTCCTGTTCAATTCTAATAAGATATATGGTAGGAGGACCATTTTGGAGAAATATAATTAAAAGTAAAATCTCTCACTGGGCATGGTGGTGCATGCCTGTAATCCCAGCAACTCTGGAGGCAGAAGCAGTAGGATCTCAAGTTTGAGTCCAGAGGCAGCCTGCGCAATTTAGCAAGACTCTGTCTCAAGATAAAAAATGAAAAATGGGCTCAGGGTATAGCCCAGTAGTGGAGCACTTGCAAAGTATGTGCAAGGCACTGGGTTCAACCCCCAAGTACAGCAAATAAATACATAAATAAATAAATAATAAAATCTCAGCTGGGTATGGTGGCACCACCAGTAATCCCAGCATGTGGGAGGCTGAGGCAAGAGGACTGTGAGTTCAAGGCAGTTTAGGGAATATAGCCAGACCCTATTTCATAAAACTAAAACAAAACAAATAAAAAATAAAATCTGCCAGCCCAGATAATCTTCTCCACAAATGCAGAAAAAAAACCATTTCATTATTGAATAAGCATTAAACTGTAATGCATGTCACAGGCAAGCTGCTAAAGAGACTATGAAGACAAAGAAACCTCACTCTTTAAGACACCCAAACAGATATAATCCATTACATACAAATTAATTATATATATCCAAGGGAAAGCTAAAACTTCTCATATCCTGATGACAAACAAGAAGTTACTGCTTGGACCCAGGCCCCTGAACTAACCTACAGAGATAGAGAAACAGGGATCCATCTGCCTCATTGCTCACATTTTAAAATGATGGCTCCAAGACTTCCCACCCAAAAGACTGTCCTGGGCATAAAACTGGCAAGAGGCTTTTAGCTTTTTAAAAGATTTATATATCTACAAAACAGACAGATGATTTGCAATATGTTTTCTAAAGAAAAATGTTTTAAGAAAAAGGAGGGGGAAAGTTCTCTTTCCCTTTAGGCATCAGAGAAAAAAATTAAGATTTTTCTTTCCAGATATCCTTATGAACAACGTGACTTATAGACTACCACTGACTATGAAATAGGATCTGGAGTTTGCTTACAAGGTTCTTTGATGTGGAACTTCCAGACCTTTATAAAATGAAATTCAGGCTAGAGTCTACTCGTAACTGGACTTTTCAAATTAGTATTTCTTGCTTGAATGACTCCAGTTCCCCTCTAGTGTGTTTTTTTTTTTTTTTTTTCCAGTACTGGGAGTTGAACCCTGGGCCTCGCACTTGCATGCTTTGCAAGTGCTGTACCACTGAGCTGTACCCTCAGTCCATTTTTTAATTGTCTTTTTTTTTTTTTTTTTTTTTTTTTTTTTTTTTTTTTTTTTTTTTTTTTGAGACAGGGTCTCACTAAATTATGTAGACTGCCTCTGGTCTTGAACTTTCAATCCTCCTGCCTCTGCGTCCCGAGTTGCTAGGATTACAGGCGTGTGCCACCCGCACCTGGCTGGTCTCACTCCTTAATCCTAGAAATCACTTTAAGGCTAATAAAACCCAGAAGTGCAGTGATTTACTTTGTCTGGTTCCCTATACCTGAATAAATAGTAAAAGGAAGGTTTCTTTTCTTTTTCTGTGGAGAGAAGAAACAAATTAACACTCAGGCCGCATATTAATATTTGAGGATGAGCCTAATTTTTTCCCAAATTAGACTAAGGAGTTTTATCAGAAACCATCCTAGCATTATAACATTGAATTTGCTTGGCTCATAACTATGAAAAACAATGTAAATGATTAATTTAAGACCATGGTGATCTCAATGTATAGTGAATGGTTTTGCTCACAGGCACTTTAGCATTTGGAAAACAGTGGTTCTACTCAGTGACAAAGCACAGTAAGTGACACCCTCTCTTAGGTTGATGGGGTCACTGCTGTTGTTTTCAACTCTTATAGTTGACTAGGTATTTGCAAAACACAAAGGAAATAAATTTGCACTATGGAAATAAGATCTATATTTTTAAAAATTATTTTCAGCTGTTTAGTATAAATGCCAAGTTTTTGTTTCTGTTGTTGTTGTCATTATTGTTGTGTTGAGACAGGGTCCCACTTTATAGCCCAAGCTGGTCATGAACTTGCTGTGTGGCCAGAGTGGCCTGGAACTCATGATCCTAATCCGTCAGTCTCTTGAATGCTGGGATAACAGGCATGAGCTACCATGCCCAGCTCCACTTACTTTAAAAATGGTTTTATGCTTTTAAATGGTTTAAATTGGAAGAGCTTTAAGTAAAATAGTACCAGAACAGTCAAATATAACTAAAATAAGCATAAAATGAGTCATAATTCAATTAAGATTATTTACCAAACATTTATTTCATTAGCTACATTATCTAAAATGGAAGGAAAATCTAAATGTATCATTTCCTAGCTACATACTACTACCGGAAAAGAAGCTGCAGTAGGTAATTGTCTAATAATGACATTATAGCTTCTTGAATTTAGTTTTTAAAAGAGAAATAATTTGTGTTACCAAGGTTTTTCTAGGGAAGGAATGTGTTAGGTTGTGTCATTTTATTGAGTTATTTTTGAGAGCTAAACACACCCATGTATATTGATGTATAAGACCCCTTATTTTATTCTACACTTGAAAGAGCCACTAGTACAATTTTCAAACATAATACAGTTACATGACTGCCCTTGTCAATTATGATAATCAGGACATAACCATTGCAGAACCAGTATTTGAGAGAAAACTATCCTGATTCCTGAGGTCTCCTCCTGGGATGGGGAGCCCATTGGGACTACTGGCTATTCCTCTTTAGTTACGGAGATGCCAAATAAGTCACAGTACAGATAGGTAAGGTGGTCTTGGAGAGCAGTACTGGCTGTGAGACACTGGCTGAAAGGAGTTTCCTTGAGTTGCACAGTAGTCAGATCAAACCAGGGGAAAGGCCTGGGATGGAAAAAAATATACTGTTACTTTTCTGTTCAATCCATGTTGATTTAGCTTTTAAACACATGACTGAGGAAAAAATTCTCTGAACTTGAGGACATCTCAATAGAAATTTCCAAACCTAAAAAGTAAACAAAACAAAACACAAGAGGCTAAGGATTGTGGAACCATAAAAGATGTATATATATAATTACAATACCAGAAGGAGACAAATAAAGAAGCAGAATATTTGAGACAATGACTATGAATTCCCACAAATTAATGTTATACACCAAACCACAGGTCCAGGAGGCAAGCTGAGAATACCATGCATGATGAATGAAAACAAAAAACAAAACAAAACAAAAACCAAAAAACACCATACCCTACACCTAGACATATTTTCAAAATACAGAAAATCAAAAACAAAGCAAAATCCCAAAGAAGCAAGAGGAAGAAAACCACATTCCATATAGAATAATAATAAGAATTAAACTGACTTCTCCTCAGAAGCCAGGCAAAGAAAGTGAAATATTTAAACCATCAACCCAGAATTCTGAATCCCACCAAATTATTTTTCAAAAGTGAAGGCAAAATAAATACTTTATCCAATAAAAACTGAGGGAACTTGTTGCCAGTAGGCCTGTCTTGCAAGGAATGTTCGAAGAAGTTCTTTAGAGAAAGAGCAAATGATATAGGTCAGAAACTTGGGTCCACATAAAGAACAGAAGAGGACTGAAGAAGGAATACATGAAGGTACAACTTAGTTGTGCTTTTCTTATTCTTTATCAAGTGAACAGATAAAAGTTTTTTCAAAGTAATAGCAACAATGCATTCAATTATGTATGTGTGTGTGTGTTGTAAATGAATGATAGCAATGATACAAGGAACATGAATGATGAATTAGGATTATGTTGTTACTATAAGGTACTCATACTGTGAAGTAGAATGGCATTATTTGAAATTGTACTTTGGTTAGGTTTGTTTTGTGGTCTAGGGGATTGAACCCAGGGTCTCATGCATACTTTGCAAGCACTCTATCACTGAGCTACTACCCTCAACCCATTTTTCACCTTTTTTTTTTTTTTTTTTTTAATTTTGAGACAGGGTCTTGCTAAATTGTACAGGCTGCCTTTGGCCTTGAATTTGCAATCCTCCTGCCTCAGCTTCTCAAGTTGCTGGGATTATAGGTGTGTGCCACTGTGCCCAGCAAAATTTGGCTTAAATGTCTAGTTCAAGATTATAGGTTATGAGGTTAAACACAAAAATTAATCTCTTTCCTATATGCTAGCATTTTGATCCATTTTCTGTTGTTATAACTGAATATTAGATAAGGAGTAATTTATAAAGAATAGAGATTTGTTTTGCCTACAGTTCTAGAGGCTGGGAAGTCCAAGAGTATTGGATTGCATCTGTCCAGCATCTGCTCAACATCTAGTCCTCTGGGTCATAATATGGTAGAGGGTATCACATGGTAAGGCAGAGCAAGCGTACTAGCTCAACTCTCTCTTCTTTTTATAAAGCCACTAATGCAGCTGGGGGGCTTCATCCTCATGACCACATCTAATCTGAATTACATCTCAAAGGCCCCTCCTCCAACTCTCATAAACATGTAACTTTGGGGATTAAGTGTCAACATGGGATATAGATGGAACAAGCACCCACACCAAAGCAACCAGCAATGAACAAGTGGAATTTGAAACTGAAAACATAATACCATTTACATTGTTGTTGTTAGGTGCCGTCGAGTTGGTATCCAACTCATAGCAATCCTATGCACAACAGGGGAAACACTATTGTCAGTGCTTCTCTGCTGTTCATAGGGTTTTCAGTGGCAGATTGAGTTTTGGGAGTGGGTTGCCGGTCCATCTCCCAAGCCTACAGCACCTGGTATTCCCAGGTGGTCTCCCATCCAAGTACTAACCAGTAACTAACTAATCCAAGTACTAACCAACCCTGCTTAGCTTCCAAGATCTGACAGGATCAGATGCCACAGAATGGCTATGGATGCAGGCACCATTTACATTAGCATCCCTAAAAATGGAATGTTGTTGTTGTTGTTAGGTGTCATAGAGTCATGCCCGACTCAGCGACCCTCATAGGGTTTTCAATGGCTGATTGTTTCAGGATTGCCTCAGGAGTGGGAGTGGATTGCCATGTCCTTCTCCCATTTTTGTGGTGCTAGGAATTGAATCCAGGACCTCAGAGACTGCAGAGTGGCTCTCTACCAACTAAGCTAAATCCCAGCCCTGATCCACCTTAGGATATTATAAAGCTATATTAATCAAAATCATGAAAGAATAGACAAATGGATCAATGGAACAGAATAATGAGCCCAGAAATAGACCCATGTAAATATAGTTAACTGCTCTTTGATAAGGAAGCAAAAGCAATACAATGGAGAAAATATAGTCTTTTCAACAAATGGTGCTAGAACATACACATGGAAAAAAATGAATCTAGACACAGCCTTTAAAATGCAAAACTACAAAACTCCTAGACTATAACAGGAAAGAGTTTAGATGACCTTGGATTTGACAATGACTTCTTGTTTGCTTTCTGCTTTTTGAGACAGTCTTTCTTTGTAGCCCCCCAGCTGACCTTGAATTCACAATCCTCCAGCCTTCTGAGTGCTGGGATCACAGGTGTGTGTCTCCACATCCTGCCAACCATGACTTTTTAATTGTAATATGAAAAGCATGATCTATCACAAAAAGAATTGATAAGCTGGATTTGATTAAAATTTTAAAATTCTGCTCTGTGAAAGACAATGTTAGGAGAAGGAAAATAAAGCCTGGTGCCATGGTGCATACCTGTAATCCTAGTGATTCAGGAGGCTGAGACAGGAGGATCATGAGTTCCAGGCCAGAGGCAGCCTGAGCAACTTAACAAGACCCTGTCTCGAAATTTTAAAAGGCCAGTAGGGCTCTGGGGATGCAGATCAGTGGTAGAGAACTTGCCTAGTATGTGTGGAGCCCTGGGTTCAACCCTCCAGTACTACCAGAAAATTGAATAAAAATACAAGCCACAGCCTGGGAGAAAATATTTGTAAAAGATACAGCTAATAAAAGATTTATCTAAAATACACAAAAAACTCTTAAAACTCAACAATAAGAAAATAACCCAATTAAGAAGTGGACAAAGGACCTTAATACACACTTCATCAAAGGAGATACACAGATAGTAAATAAGCATATGAAAGATCTTTATTAAGTAGTTGCAAATTGAAGCAGCAATGAGATACCACTACAAACACTGCCAACAGCAAACAAAGGTGAGGATGTAGAACAACAAGAAATCTTCACTGCTAATGGGAATGCAAATAGTACTATGGAAAACACTTAGGCAGTTTCTTATAAAACTAAAATAATTCCTTAGCAGATGATCCCACAGTCAAACTCCTTGTATTTACTAAAACAAATTGAAAATGTATGTTGCTACAAAAACCTGCATATGGATTTTAGAGCAGACATAATTGCCAAAGTTTGAAAACAACTAGGATGACCTTCAGTTGTGGTTGTTGTTGTTGTTGCTGTTGTTGTGTTTGTTGTCAGGTGCCATCAGGTTGGATCCAATTCATAGTGACCCTATGTACAACAGAACGAAACGCTACCCCCAACACTGTGCCATGCACACAATCTTTTTTATGTTTAAGTCTATTGAGTCTATTGTTGCAGACAATGTCAATTCATCTACTTGAGGGTCTTCCCTTTTTTTTTTTTTGTACTGGGGGCTGAACCCAGGGCCTTGTGCTTGCGTGATTTTGCAAGTGCTGGACCACTGAGCTGCCACCTCCAGCCCATTTTTTTTTTTTAACTTTTTGAGACAGGGTCTCACTAAATTACAGAGACTACCTCTAGTCTCAAACTTGTGATCCTCTTGCCTCTGCCTCCCAAGCTGCTGGGATTACAGGCATGTGCCACCATGCCCGGCTGGTCTTCCTTTTTTTTCATTGACCAGCCACTCCCTGAAACATCATGTCCTTCTTCAGGGATTGGTCCCTTCTGAAAACATATCCAAAATACACAACATATAGTCTAACCATCCTTGCTTCTAAGGAGCACTCTGGTTGTACTCCTTCTAGGACAGATCTGTTGGTTCCTTTGGGAATCCATGGTATATTCAATATTCATCTCTGGCACTATAATTCAAAAGCATCAATTCTTCTCCTTATTCAATACCCAGCTTTCACAAGCATATGATGCAACTGAAAATACCTTCATATTCAATATGACATCTTTACTTTACAATGCTTTACAGAATTCTTTTGCAACAGCTTTTCCCAATGTAATGCATCTTTTGATTTCTAGACTGCTGCTTCCGTGGCTGTTGATTGTAGAACCAAGTAAAGCAAAATCTTAGACAACCTCAATCTTTTCTCCATTTATTATGAAGTTGCTTAATGACCCAGTTGTAAGGATTTTTGTTTTCTTGATTTTGAGGCACAATCCATACTGAAGGTTTTGACCTTCATCAGTAAATGTTTCAAATCCTCTTCATTTTCAGCAAGCAAAGTTGTGTCATCTGAATAATGCAGGTTCATGAGGCTTCCTTCAATTCTGATTCTGTGTTCTTCATAAAGTCCAGCTTCTAGGATTATTTGCTCAGCATAGAGATTGATGAGTTAGGGTAAAAAGATACATCCCTGACACACATCTTTCCTGACTTTAAACCAAGCAGTGCTCCCTTACTCTGCTCAAATGACTGCCTCCTGATTCATGTACAGATTCCTCATGAGTACCATTAAGTGTTTTGGTATTCCCATTCTTCACAATGTTATCCATAATTTGTTGTGATCCACACAATCAAATGCCTTTGCATAGTCAATAAAGCATAGAAAGACATCATTTTGGTTTTCTCTGCTTTTGGCTAATATCCATCTGACATTACCAGTGATGTTCCTGGTTCCACACCCTCTTCTGAATTGGTTGATTTTCCAGCAGCTCCATGTCAGTATACTGTTGCAGTTGCTTTTGAATGATCTTTAGCAAAATTTTACTTGTGTGTTATTTTAATGATATTGTTTGATAATTTCTGCATTTGGTTGGATCCCCTTTCTTGGGCATAGGTACAAATATGGATCTCTTCTAGTCAGTGGGCCAGGTACCTGTTTTTCAAATCTCTTGGCATAAACAACTTCCAGTGCTGCATCTGTTTATTGAAACACCTCAATTTGTATTCTATCAATTCCTGGAGACTTGTGATTCACCAATTCCTTCAAGGAAGCTTCACTTCTTCCTTCAGTACCATTGTTCTGGGATCATATGCAATCTCTTGAAGTGGTCTATCATCCACCAATTGGTTTTGGTATAATGCCTCTGTGTAGTGCTTCCATCTTCTTTTTACTTGGTCCACTACAGTTGATATGCCTTTTGCCACAAACATATTAATTTTTGTTTTTTTTTTAAAAAGGTCACATAAAAGAATATGTGTGTGCAGCCAGGCATGGTTATACATAGCTGTAGTCAAAGTGATCAGAAGCCTGAGCCAGGAGGATCATGAGTTTAAGGACAGCCTGGAGCTCCATCGTGAGATAGTCTCAAAAACAGAAAAACAAAAACAAAAAAGAATACATTTGTAAAAAGAGTTAAGATTATTTTGAAAATAATAATATAGGGAACTTTCCCTACCAGACAGATAATAAGACATATCTACAAACTACACATTATAGTGACTATGGCATGTTGTTGTTTGTTGTTGTTAGGTGCCGTTGAGTCGGTATCCGACTCATAGTGACCCTCATAGGGTTAGGAATAGAAAAAAAGTAGGACCACAATTCAGAATAGAGTGAACAAATATACACATGAATATATTCCTATTAAAACTTCCTACAAAACAATAAGTAAAGCCAAATGATCCAAAGAAAAATAAGTGAGACAAAAAATTAGAATGAGAGAGAACACAAGAACAAGTTTGGAAGCTGGAAAGAGAATGGACAAATAATATCAGCCTGCATGAGAAGCTGAATGTAAGCAATGGGAAAAGCCACGGCACAGCATATTTATATCAAGAAGACTCAGGAAGTAGTGGACCAAGTATGTCTAGAAGTATGGGTAAGGTAGGACTAAAAACAATATGAAATTGAAAATCCTAAAAAGAAGACCCCTAGATAGCCTATTCAATGCTGCACAGTCAGGTGACTATCTCTTTCTATCACTGACAGTTTATTTTCTGGAGAGGGTTAAACAAAAGGCCTCTGCACTGGGCAAGAGTAGGAAGGATATGCACTGTTGAGGGCAGGAATCTCATGCTGAAAAGAGTGAAAATATATACACGGAATGATAAGACACTCCAACCCCCACACAGACTTTCTTCTGCTTGGGTTCCAAAAAGGTAAGGTATGGCTCTTCTCAGCAGGAGAGTGAAAGAAGTCTGACTCACCAAACAGAAGAGACTTACAGATACCAATATCCAGGGTTTCCCAAGGAAACAACTGACTAAACCAGTCTTTAGTAAAGAATATAGTAGCAAACACAGTTTTCAATCAACTTTTTAGTAACCAGGATCTTAAATATGAACAGACAGTTAGGTTCACTGTATATTAGGGAAAAAAAGAACTTTAAAATGAATGATAGCAGCCGAAAAAAAAAAAATCAGAAAACAACCCAGAAAAAACAGACTACTCAGAGATAAAAAAAATAAAAATAAACCCTCAAGAGTTTATATTCTCAAAGGGATAACAGTATTGTGTAATGAAATGACAGCAGGATGCCACACACACACACACACACACACACACAAAAGGAATATTCAGAGACTTTAAAAAGCTTTGATGTTTGAAATATAATAAACATGAAAATATTATTCTACAAAAAATATGAAAGCAAAAATGGGGTAGTTGAAGACACCTCTTAGAGAGCAGAGGTAAAAAAAAGACAAATATACTAACAATGTTGTTGTTGTTGTTAGGTGCTGTAGAGTCCGACTCATAGCGACCCTATGTACAGCAGATCGAAACACTTGCCAATTCTGTGCCAGGCAAAAGATCTTATTTATGTTTAAGCCCATTGTTGCAGACACTGTGTCAATCCATCTGGTGGAGGGTTTTTCTCTTTTGCGTTGACCTGCCACTCTCCCAAAAATGATGTCTTTCTCTAGGGACTGATCTTTCCTGACTACTTATCCAAAATATGTAAGACACAGTCTAGCCATTCTTGCTTCCAAGGAGCACTCTGGTTGCACTTCTTCTTTTCAGCAGAGATGGTGAGTATGCACTCGTCTAGGCACAGCACTGACACAGAGTTTTGTGTTATCACTGTAAAGATGGCAACCTGAGTTCCCAAATTGGAAAAGATCACCCAGGAACAAGGGAAGAATTCAAGGGTGGGACAGAGGAAGAGCTAGCAAAGAGAGGCCAGACAGGAAGAAAATGAGGAGATTGATAGAATGGCAAATATCAACAAAACAAATGCTGGCGAGGATGTGAAGAAAAAGGAACTCATATATTGCTGGTGGGAATGAAAATCAGTACAGCCATTATGTAAGTCAGTATGAAGATTTCTCAGAAAACTAAAAATACAACTTGCCACATGATCCAGCTATACCACTCCTGAGTAAATACCCAAATGGAATCTAAGTCAGCATACCATAGAGACACCTGCCCTTCCATGTTCAGCACAGTTCACAATAGCTAAGATGTGGAATCAGCCTAAATGTCCATCAACAGATGAATGGATGAAGAAAATTAATGTAATTTTATCCAGTCATAAAGAAGAACACAATTTGCAGGTAAATAGATGGGACTGGAGATAATCATATTAATCAAAGTGAGCCAGATTCAAAAAGAGAAATACTACGTTCTCTCCCATAGGCAGAAGCTAGATTGGAAAACAAAACAAAATGTATAGATATGAGACTTGAAAGTAAAAAAGGGACTGTCTGGAGGGAGGGGAAAAATAGGAGAAGGAAGGTAGAAACAGAGGGAGGTAAAAGGAGGGGTGAATAAGAGCAAAGGATACAGTGCAGTTGTATGAAAATGCCATTATGAACCCTATTATATGGTACTCTAATTAGAAAGAAAAGGTAAAAGGAAAAAGAAAATGAAGACAATGTGAGGGATCATGAAAGCCAAGAAAAGAGATTTTTTCAAGAAGAATGGCATGTGTTTAATAGTCAAGGAAGAAAAGAAGCTAAAAGTATCCAGTCATTCTAATGATATGGAAAGATACTGGTAACAAGAGTTGTAATTTTACATATTAGATGATTGAATGTTAGAAAGACTGACTTTGTAGTTATCAAGCTATAAAGAAATAGCACACTCATATGTTGTTGTTGGAAATGTTTTGATAAGTAACTTGAGGATACCTATCAAGCATAAAACATAGATAACCTGTAACCCAGAAATTCATTCACATATTTATCTAAGAGAAATACTGGTACAAGTATACAAAGTACAGGAATGTTCAAAGTAGCCCTTTTTGCAAAATTTGGGGCATAAAGTGGAGACACCCACAGAAGCAGCACTAAAGAAATCAAAAGATGTCTTGCATTGGAAAAACTGTTTCAAAAGACCACTTTAAAGTGTTTAAAAAGTAAAAATGTCACATTGAAGACAAAGGTGTGCCTGACTCGTGCCATGGTATTTTCAGTTTCATCATATGGTTGTGAAAGCTGGACATTGAATAAGGGAGACAGAAGAACTGATGCATTCAAATTATGGTGCTGGAGACAAATTTACAATGGAAATTTACCAATTTCTTTATAGCATGGACTGCTAGAATAACCAACAGATCCATCCTAGTAGTACAACTGGAGTGCTCCTTAGAAGCATGGATAGCTAGACTGCATGTTACATATTTTGGATATGTTGTCAAGAGGGACTAATCCCTGGAGAAAGACTTCATGTTTGGGAGAGTGGCGAGTCAACAAGGAAAAGGAAGATCCTCAACTAGATGGATAGACACAGTCTCTGCAGCAATGGACTTAAACATAAAAAAGATCATGTGCCTGGCAGAGTGTCCGGGAATGTTTCATTCTGTGGCACATAGGGTTACTATGAATGTTGGACATGAATTGATGGCCACTACTCTCAAAAACGGGCTGGGATTTAGAGCTCTGCACTGCAGTCTCTGAGGTCCCGAGTTCAATTCCCAGCACCGCAAAAATGGGAGAAGGACCTGGCAATCCCAAAACAGTCAGCCATTGAAAACCCTATGAGGGTCCCTCTGGGTCAAATACCGACTCGACAGCACATAACAACAACAACAACCCTCAACAACAATGAATGCCTGTGCAGCTGCTGCTCATAAATGAACTAGATATGACTGCAATAACAGAATGGTATCTGTGATATAGTAAGTGAAAAGGCAGTATACATAATTACTGTGTTTCTAACATTGTACATAGGAATAGATATGTATGTAATTTATATTATAATGACAATATAAATATATATTTAGACCTAGATAAAATGACAAAGTCATAAAAACTTAGAAGTAAAATCTATGAAATGAGATTTAGGAGAAAAAGGAGGCTTTAATTTTTCACTGGTTGAATTTTTTATAAAAATGTATAGTTTTTATCAAATTTAAAAGGTTACATGAATTGGGCGTGGTGGCATATGCCTATAATCCCAGCACTCAGGAGATCATGAGTTTCACACCAGTCAGGGCTACACAGCAAGACCCTATCTCAAAAAAACAAAAACAAATGAGAGAGAAGGGGAACACATGCGCTCACGCGTGCACATACACACACACATACACACACATGAGGGAAGGAGAAAAGGAAGGAGGGAGGGAGGAGAGAGAGAGAAGGAGAGAGAGAGAGAAGACAAATACTAAAGAATTAAAGAAAAAAGCCTCTACTCAGACAAGAGTGTGGGGGAAACTAGCACGGCTAGCTGTGTGACATCTTACCTGTGGCGGGACAAGTTCTTGGCATAGGATTTGCTGAGAAAATCTGTTACACGAAACTTTGGGCAAGATGCTTTATCTTTTTCGCAGTGTTCAGAGTGAACAGAGAGAAACAGTTTGTTCAGAAGGTCCAACACTCGTGGGTAGAACATGTTGCTTTTCGTGCAGAAGTTTATGGCTGCATACAACACTCCCTCCAGCCATTTGACATTGAGGATTACTCCCCCTGCATAACAATGAGAAGGTCAATAACAGCCCTACCAAAAATGAGTTGCAATGAACCTAGGATTTCGAAAGCCTAGACAATGATGAGAAGCCACCTTTTCTCCAAGACAGGTTGGTAATGTGGACCTCAAGATGAGCAAACACTCCTCCCTCCTAGACCGAGATCCCTATTTGTCCTTTATAACATGTCATGTGTTAACTATACTAAAGGAGACAGATAGGTCTAATGTAGACATTTCTAATGGCAAAACTAGCTCTACAATGGCCTTGCCAACAAGGGGGAAGAACTGGGAAACACTGCAAGATTACTACAGGGAAAGGCCATTTTAGTCTCAAACATTGCATTCTCCTGCTTGCATAAGCTAAATCCTCTAGTTGTTCCAGTTCAACCTGGTGGAGTTCGCAGCTGATCTGAGATATACAGGACAGAACAAGCTGCTTTCTTGGTATCTCACAGATTAGTTGTGACTCCCTCAGGATTAAGGGGCCAAATAATCAATTTTCTCAGCTCTGCCTAGTAAAGGCTGCTTTTTACCACCAAACACTTCCCAGACTAAAGTTAAAAACACTTTTACCTTGTGCTTTCCCTGCACCCAGCCCGCAACAGGGATTTAGTAAAAAAGCAACAGGCCAAGGAGAGGATTATTTTCAAAAGAATACCAGAAATATGGTGAACCATTACCAGCATGATTGTAGGGGCGGGTAGCCTGAAGAATCACATGATCTTGGAGAGCAGATCTGGTATCCTTATTGGCCCCCCAGATGTGGTCCAAATCCTCAATACACTGATACTGAGGCCGCAAGATATTGGTGTGGTTAAGTAGTAGTTTCAACCTGGAAGCCAAGACAGGGAGTGCAATGCCAGGACTGGAATAAGTAACTACATAATCTACTGCATCTGCACCCAGCCCCAGCAATGGACCAGAAGCAAATGCAGGCCTGCGTCTGCGTAGAGGGCACTAATTAGTTGGATTATTCATCTATCTACCTAGCAAACACAACCCGATCAAGGGCCAGGCACTGGGCTAGACACTGTTGTTGGGTGCTGTGAAGTCAGATCCAACTTATAGTGACACTATGTATAACAGAATGAAACACTATCCAATACTGTGCCGCACACACAATCTTTTTATATTTGAGCCCAATGTTGTAGCAACTGTTTCTTCTGAGTTATGTCACATTAGCAAAAGGAGGTTCCAGGAGCTTTACACCATTCCCATCACTAAGGTCATCTCTACTTTGAGGAGGCAACTCTTCCCCAGTCCTTTCTTAAATGTCTTCCAGCCTGGGGGGCACATTTTCCAGCACTATATTTGACAGTGCTTCTCTGCTATTCATGGGGTTTTCAAAGGCTAAATGTTTTGGGAGTGGCCTTCTGGGTTTTTCTCCCTGGTCTGTTTTAGTCTAGAAGCTCAGCTGAAACCTGTCTACTGTAGGTGGCCTTCTGGTATCTGAAATACTGGTGGCATAGCTCTCAGCATTACAGCAACACACAAGCCCCCACAGTACAACAAGCTGACAGACATGTAGGGGTAGCCTTTAAGACACTTTGTTGTTGTTGTTAGGTCCTGTTGAGTCCAACTCATAGTGACACTATGTACAACAAAACGAAATACTTCCTAACACTGTATCATGCCCAGCAATGTTGTTGTTGCTGTTGTTAGGTACCATCAAGTTGGGTCCAACTCATAGTAACCCTCATAGAGTTTTCAATGGCAGATTGTTTTGGGATTGTTCTAGGATTGGGCTGCCACCCCCTTCTCCCACTTTTGCAGTGCTGGGGATTAAACCTGGGTCCTCAGAGAGTACACAGCAGCACTCCACCAACCGAGCTAAATCCCAGCTCATGCCCAGCACTGGGAATACAAAAACAATATTTGACACACTTTCAGGAACTTTTCATGTTGTTGACTGGTAGTTTCTCATTTATGCACAAAAGAATAATGTTCAACTTTAAGTAGTGGGAGACAATGTACTATTATAGTTCCAAACATTTGTCCAGCAAAGAAAATATCCCACTCACAAGTGCTATTTGTAGGAAACTGGGGGGAGACACAATTAGAAAGACTGACTGGATCCTTCTGCAGATCAAACTGCTTCCTCTTTATTACTATGAATGACCAACTCGAAGAGGTAGGGGTATGGTGGAGGTAAGAAGCAGAAGTCAGATATGAGGAGATAGCAGTTCTGCCAGTTTTGCTCTCATCCTAACTAGATACCTGGGTAGTGGGATGGCAGCTACAAAGCTGTACACAGTGCGGCTCTTCTCAAGGCTTTTTTGAATTTCTAAGCAGATATTAGGCAGCTGAGATGGCAAGCAGCAGAGGAATATCACATTGGCCCATTGCACCAGAGATCGGTTATGGTAAAAGCACTGGATCCCCAGTTTCTGGATCTCAGCTGGAAGGGAAGGAAGATAGAAAGAACATAGTACAAAGGAGTTTGACCTGAATATCAACTATGGGGAGAGTATGATCATTACTTTATCTCAACAAGCAACTCAAATATTATTGTCACAGAAATCAAAAGATATTCTTATGGGTCTTCTATAAGCTATACAGCAATGCTGGGACCCCATTACTAAAGTAGCTGGTGCCACTGCACCAGTGCTTTGAGATTATAACAATTCATCTTTATCTTACTTTTTTTTTTTGGGTGGTACTGGGGAGTTGAAGTCAGGACCTCACATATGCTTTTTGCAAGTGCTCTACCACCAAGCTGCACCCCTAACCCATTTTTTACTTTTTATTTTGAGGCATGGTCCCGCTAAATTATACAAGCTGCCTTTGGCCTCAAACTTGTGTTCCTTCTGCTTCAGCCTCCTGAATTGCTGAGATTATAGGTGTGTGCCACAGCACCTGGCTTAAATGTTATTGAAAACCAAAATGTGACAGACATTGAACAGGTAAATTCTTATCTTAATGATCAAGAATATGTTGCCGGGCGTGGTGGTGCATGCCTGTAATCCCAGCGGCTTGGGAGGCGGAGGCAGGAGGATGGCAACTTCAGACCAGAGGTAGTCTGCGTAACTTAGTGAGACCCTGTCTCAAAAAGTAAAAAAAGTGGGCTGGGGGTGCAGCTCAGTGGTCTAGCACTTGCAGAGCATGCAAGCTCAAGGCCCTGGGTTCAGCCCCTGGTACCGCAAAAAAAAAAAAAAAAAAGTGACAAAAAGGATGTTGAGGTTATCTGGATGCTCATTAATTTGGGAGATGGCTAGAACAAAAAGTGTAGAAAATAGGAACAGCTATTATTCTTTCATGAGTTCACATTCTTTTCATGTGCATAGAAACTGATGCGGAACATTTGGAATTCTTATTTCCTTATATAACATGGAGAAACTTTTAAACTGAAATTTTATTTCTGATAAACATATTGATTGCTTCCCCAAGACTACATGTACTATACTGAAATATCATATATACTAGTTGTATTGATGGAGTTAATAAATACACCTTGAGCAGTAAGATTTTTCGTATTTTTTTTTCTTTCATGGTACTGGGGACTGAATCTAGGGCCTTGGTGCATATTTTGCAAGCCCTCTGCCACTGAACTGTACCCTCAGCCCCGCTTTTTATTTTTTATCTTGAGACAGGGTCTCACTAAGTTACCCAGACTGCCTCTGGCCTTGAACCTGTGATCCTCCTGCCTCCACCTCCCTAGGCTCTGGGATTACAGGTGTGAGCCACTGTCCTGGCAAGATTATTTTTTTAATTTCCTTAATATAAAAAAGAACATTTACAAATCAGTAAGAAAAATGTAGGCACACCAATAAGAAAATGAACAAAAACATCTCAAAAAAGATGAAATAGAAATAATCCTATGAAGAAAACTCTTCCAGTGATGAATGACATATTAAAACAAAAATATTTTAAAGGCATATTAAAATGGTGATATTAAAAATTATTTCCAGCACTGACAAGGATGTAATTAATGACAGAGATGTTATTTGATGCTGGTGAAAATTTATACCTGAACAACCTTTTCTGAAGCCCATTCAAAAAAATGTATTAGAAGTTTAACAAGTAAACATGTTACCACACAACCCCATCATTTCATTCCCAGATACATGCCCAAGAAAAATGAAAGTACATGCCCACATAAACACATATACAAATATTTGTAGCAGCTTTATTTGTTATGCCAAAAACTAGAAACAACCTATCTAAAAAGATGAATGAACTATGGAATTCATTTAGTGAAATAATACTAAAAAGTAGAAAAGATATTGAAAGCTGGAATAATGTGAATATCTCTCAAAATAATTATGAAGGGTGAAGGAAGTCAGACAAAAAAAAACCTGTCTGATTCCATTAATATAAAATTCTAGAAAATTCAAGCTGATCTATAGTGACAGAAATCATTGTCATTGGTTTCATGGGTGGAAAGTTGCAGGGAGGTAGAGAGATAGGATCATAAAGGGCAATGGGCAACTTTTTGGGATTGTGGATACACTCATTAATTTGATTGTTGATGGTTTCACAGGTATACACATACATCAAAACATCAATCTGTACACTTTATATATAGTTTATTGTATACAAATAATATTGATAAAGCTGTACAAATTTGTTGATGTAGTAATTTTTTTTTGAAAATTATATACAAGGAAGTTAAACCAAATAAAGTATGTTGTTGTTGTCAGGTGCCATTGAGTTGGGTCTGACTCATCGTGAGCCTATGTACAACAGAATAAAACACTCCCTGACACTGTTCCATGCCTGACACTATGTCAGTGCTTCTTTGCTATTCATAGGGTTTTCAATGGCTGATTGTTTTGAGATTGTCTTTTGGGAATGAGCTACCAGGTCTTTCTCCTGTTTTTGTGGTGCTGAGGATTGAACTCAGGACCTCAGAGCTTATAGAGCAGCACTCTACCAACTGAGCTAAAACCCAGACCCAAATAAGAAATAGTTATATAAGTTATGGTACATCTATACTTTGGAATGCTATACAATCTTAAAATCATTTTTATGTTATAATCTCTTTAGTGAGATAATACATTTTAAATCTGAGAAGAATGCATAGAAAAGGAGACTGGTGCAGAGTATCTGGTACTCCCAGCCACTGTCTGGCCAGGCATATGCCTCAATATCTGCATTTCCAGATACCAGATGTGGCTAGCATACCTGCTAGGAAGACACAGGAGAGTGCTGTCAAAACCTGCTTGTCAGACAGTGGAGGGGCTAAAAAATTATTTTGAACAATGTTAAATGATATGAAATTATGCTCCTGATATTTTAAGTGGAAAAGCAGGATCCAAACAACTAGGCACAGTACCATTGTCTGACACAATTAGAGAAAACAATGGGAAGAACTGATAACCCTGGTAAGAAGACTATAGGTAGTTATTGTTTTTTCCTATTAGAGTAACTTTCCATAACATGCATATTATTTGTATTATATTATTTTGTATTTTTATTGAAGTATAATATACATACAGTACCATACACAGATCTAAGTACACAGTTTGAACAGTTTTGACAAATGCATACATTCATATAACCCACACTTCTTTCCAGATATAAAACTTTTCCTTCTCCCCATACAGTTCTTTCAGGCCTTTTCTCAGTCCATCTCCCCAGAATTAATCTTTGTTCGTATTTCTTATTGCTTTGTCTTTCTTTTTATTCTTTCCCCCCCAGTATTGGGGGATTGAATCCAGGGTCTTGCACATGCTAGGCAAGTGCTCTATCACAGAGCTGTACATGCAGCACTTTTTTATTTTTACTTTGAAGCACAGTCTCACTAAGATGCACAGGCAGCATCTGGCCTCAAACTTCCAATCCTCCTGCCTAAGCCTCCTGAGTCACTGAGATTATAGGAGTGCGCCATAATGCCCAGTATTTGTTCTTATTGCTATTACACAGATTAGTAAATGGAATAACTACAAACATTTTTTTGAATGCAGTATCAGTTATTTTTAAAAAATAAGGCCAAATACAAATATTTGGATCCATTTAACAGCCACCAGACACTAATTGATCCAGTAAGAAGATTTGAACTCTATATCAAAAGCCTCTCCACATCACAGACCCAGAAAGATAATTTGCCACAAAGAACAAAGAGAGATAGATATAAAACATTTAAGTAGAGAAAAAAGTTGCTTTAAGTACAAAATTTAAGATACATCTCTCTAGCTTTTCTCAGGGCCAGAAAGCTGAAAATTCTGCATGTTGAACACAAAGATTCCTCTTTGAAGGGACCTTTGCAAAATGGCTTTGTCAACACCTACTAGGTACAACCAAGCCCCCTGTCTAACACATACTGCTCCTCACCCAGGGCCTCTGGCCTCCGAGTGGAGATCCTCAGGCTCTCAGCAGGGATGGGGACAAGCTGCAGCAATGTGCAAGCCAGCTGCTTCCCAAGGTGGCCACCTCCAATGATGCCCACTTTTAACTTCTCATTGTCAGTAGGAGCCGAATCAAGTGATCCAGCTGAGAGGGATCTGGAACTTTGGCTCTCATGTAATAATTCTCTGGAGAATGAACAAACACATACACAAATACATGAACACTAGTTTTTCCTGTCAACCTCTAAAGTTCTCTGCTTTAATTTTTTCAAATGGAAGCCTGGTAGCACCTTAATATTTCAGATATAAGGCATCTCAATTGTGTGATGTTTATTCAGTCTTACTAGGGAATAAAATGTTCTTCCTGGGTGTATTTACCAGAAATTAGAAGACATCCCTGTTCCAAGGGACAAAAAATTTATATATGTGTGTGTAAACATGCATACATGTACACATATATACACACACATATACACATATATACAGATATGTGTATATATATTTATACATATATATGTATACACACAGGGCTGGGATTTAGCTCAGTTGGTAGAGTTCCACTCTGCAGTCTCTGAGGTCCTGGGTTCAATTCCCAGTACCGTAAAAATGGGAGAAGGACTTGGCAACCTACTCCTGAGGCAATCCCCAAACTATCAGCCATTGAAAACCCTGTGAGGGCCACTATGAGTCGGACACAACTCGATGGCACCAGCAACAACAATGTATACACACACATATATATTTTTGTGGTACAAGGGAGTTGAACCCAGGACTTGTCACATACTTTGCAAGGGTTCTACCATTAGGCTGCATCACAAGCCCATCTTTTATTTTTTATTTTAAGTCAGGGTCTCACTAAGTTATGCAGGCTGCCTTTGGCCTTGAATTTGTGATCCTCCTGCCTCCACCTCCCAAATAACTGGGATCACATGCACGTGCCACAGCTCCTGGCAGGATTAAATATTTTTAAATGAACATAATTTTGTTATACATATCACATATTTTCCTGCCTTTTTAAACACAAGGTCTGAAGATTTAATTATTTCATTGACTTTGGACCATTATTGTGAACAGACACTGTTATACATCATATTGTAATGTATAACATTTCATAGTCCAATTCCTGTATTTTTGTTTTCTAGGTAGACGGCTGTCAATATTTTTTATTATGGTAAAAATCATCTAACAAAACTTACCATCTTAACCATTTTAAGTGTACAGTAGGGTTAGCTATAAGCACATGGTTGTGTAACAGAATTTTTTCTTTTTGCAAAACTGAAACTCCATACCCATTGAATAATAACTTCTCATTTCCCTTTCCCCCAACCGCTAGCAACTACCATTATACTTTCTATTTCTGTTTGGATATTTTAGATACTTCACATAGATGGAATCATGCAGCATTTATATCATTTTGCAACTAGTTTATTTCACTTAGCATAGTGTCTTCAAGCTTTGTCCATGTCATAACATGTGAGAGGATTTCCTTCTTTTTTAAAGGCTTAATGATATTCCATTACAAATGTATAATACAATTTCTTTATCCATTCATCGTCAATGGATACTTGAGTTGCTTGAACATTTTGGTTCCTGTCAATGATGCTGCAATGAACACAGATGTGCAAACATGTCTTTGAGATTCTGTTTTCTGTTCTTTTGGGATTTCTGGATCACATGGCAATTCCTTTTTTAATCTTTTGAGCAACACCCATACTGTCTTCCATAGTAGCTACACCATCTTAAGTCTCAACAACAGTGCACAAGGGTTCCATTTTCTCCACATCCTCACCAAAATTTGTTAATTTATGGTTCTCTAATAGTGGTCACACTAACAGTTTTATTTTATTGTGTTTTTGATTTGCATTTTCCTGTTAATTATTGATATTGAGCATCTTTTCATATACCAGTTGGTCATTTCTATACCGTCTTTTAAGAAATGTCTATTGAAGTCTTATTTAAAAAATCAAATTAGTTCATTTATTGTTGAGTTGTAGGAGGTCTTTATATATATTGGATATTAGCTCCTTATTTCTCAGGCCATAGGTCACCATTTTACCTGTTGTTTACTTAGCTATGAAGCAGCTCTCAAGTTTGATGTAATTGTAATCCCAGTTGTCTATTTTTGCTTCTGTTGCCTGCATTTTGGGTGCTTTATGTATAAAATCAATGCAAAATCCAAGGTCATAAAGTTCTGCCCCAGTGTTTTCTTCTAGAACTTTTACAGTTTTAAGTCTTATGTGTTTAATATTAATTAATTTTTGTATGTGCCAATTTCATTCTTTTACCTGTGGATATCCAGCTTTCCCAAAACTTTTGTGGAAGAGAGTGTACTCTTGGCACTGTGCAGTTGTGGCATCCTTGTTGAAGATCATTTAACTGTATATGTGACAACCTATTTCTGAGCTATTTTATTCCATTGGTCTGTGTGACCATATTTATACCAGTACCAAGCTATTTTGATTACAGTAGCTTGGTGGTATGTTTTGAAATTAATAAGTCTGAAGCCTCTAGATTTTTCTTTCTCAAGATTGTTTTGGCTATTCTTTGAGATTCCATATGATTTTTTTCTTAAAAAATGTCATTGGGATTTTGATAAGGAGTGCATTGAATCTTGAGATTGCTTTGAGTAGTGTGAACATTTTAACACCATTAAGTCTTCGAATCCATGAACATGGGATGTTTTTCCCTTTATTTGTGTCTTAGGGTTTTGTAGTTTTCAGTGAAAAACTCTTTTTATCCTTTCATCCCCCTGATTAAGTTTATTACTATTTTATTCTATTTGATGCTAGTATAAATGGGAAGTCCTCCGACTCTCACTAAGCATGAATCTACCACTGAGCTACACACCTATCTGGGTTTGTTTTCTTAAATTCCTTTTCAGATTGTTCATTGTTGGAGTACATAAATGTAGTTGATTTCTTTCTTCTCTTTCTTTCTTTTTATTTATTTGAGACAGAATCTCACTGTATAGCCCAGGGTGGCCTGGGACTTGCTGTGTAGACCAGACTGGCCTCAAACTCACATTGATCCTTTTTTTTTTTCAGTACTGGGGGTTGAACCCAGGGCCTTGTGCTTGCATACTTTGCAGGTGCTGGACCACTGAGCTGCGCCCCCCAGCCCCTTTTTTTTTTTTTTTACTTTTTGAGACAGGGTCTCACTAAATTACCCAGACTGCCTCTGGTCTTGAACTTGCAAGCCTTCTGCCTCTGCTTCCTGAGGTGCTGGGATTACAGGCGTGCACCACTGTGCCTGGCTCTCCACATTGATCCTTCTGCCTCAGGCTCCTGAGAGCTAGGATTACAATGTGTACCATCGCTCTCAGCTAATGAAGCTGCCTTTTGAGTGTTTGTTTCATATCCTGGAACTTTGATGAATATGGGGTTTTTTGTTGTTGTTGGTTGTTTGTTTTTTGGTACTGGGTGTTGAACCCAGGGCCTTGTGCCTGCATGCTTTGCAAGTGCTGGGCCACTGAGCTGTGCCCCCAGCCCTTTTTTTTTTTTTTTTTTTTTTTTTTTTTTTTTTTTTTTTTTTTTTTACTTTTTGAGACAGGGTCTCACTGAGTTACCCAGACTACCTCTGGTCTCAAACTTGCGATCCTCCCGCCTCCGCCTCCCGAGCCACTGGGATTACAGGCATGTGCGACTGTGCCCGGTTTATGAATATGGTTATTAATTCTAACAACTTTTTCATGTCTTTGGAATTTCTATATATAAAATCATGTCATTGTAAACAGAGATCATTTACTACTTCTTTTACAACTTGGAGGTCTTTTTATTTTTCTTAATTGCTCTGGCTATGGTTTCTAGTACTATGTTGAATAGAAGTGGTAAAAGTGGAAATCCTTGCCTTGTTTCTGATCTTAGAGGAAAAGCTTTCAGTTTTTCACAACTGAGTGTGTTGTTAGCTTGGGCTTTTCACATATGACCTTGATTGTATTGAGCCAATTTCCCTCTATTTCTAGTTTATTGAGTGTTTTTGTGATGAAAAGGAGCTGACTTTTGTCTATTGATTTTTCTGCATGAATTGAAATGATCATGTGATTTTTGTCCTTCATTTTGTTAATGTGGTATATTACATTGATTTTGAATACTGAATCATCCTTGTATTCCAGGAATAAATACCACTTGGTCATAGTGTAGTTACTTTTGCATTACCATAACAAAATACCTGACATAAACGATTTAAGGTAGGAAGGATTTATTTTGGCCCATTGCTTCAGACATTTCAGTCCATGTTTGATTGGTCCTATTACTTTGGAATGAGGCAAAGTTGAACATCATGGCAGTGGGAGCATGTGGAGAAGGAAACTCTTTACTTCATGGCAGACAGGAAGCAGAGACAGGAAGAGGAGAGGACAACATACCTTTCAAAGGCATACCCCTAGTGACCTACTTCTTTTAACCAGACCCCACCTTCCACAGTTTCCACCAACACCAAGTAGTCTATTCATATTTTGAAGCCAACAATGGATTAAACCATTGATTGTCTCTGGAACCATGATCTAATTGTCTCTGGAAATAATCTCACAGACATCCAGAGGTTTACTTTACTAATCTAGGCAGCTCACATTTCAGTCAAGTTGACAATGAAGATTAACCATCACAATCATGATGTATAATCTCTTTAATATGGTGTTAAATTCAGTTTGCTAATATTTTGTTGAAGATTTTTACATCAATATTGATCAAAGATATTGGTCTATAGTTTTCTTGTAGTATTTTTGGTTTGGGTATCAGAGTAATGCTGTTCTCATAAAATGAGTTTGAGAGTGTTCCATCTTCAATTTTTTAGAAAAGCTTGAGAAGGATTAATGTTAATTCCTCTTTAAATGTTTGATAGAATTTTCAAATTAAGCCATGTTGGTCCTAGGATTTTTTTGCTGGGAGTGTTTTTGATTACTGATTCAACTTCCTTATTAGGTACTTGTCTATTCAGATTTTTTATTTCTTCTTGATTCAGACTTAGTAGTGTATATATTACTAGACTCTTTTCCATTTCTTTGATGTTATGCAATTTCTTGGCATG
>VMDO01003050.1:34748-116398 GCA_007922755.1 Pedetes capensis
TTTTTTTTTTTTTTTTTTTTTTTTTTTTTTTTTTTTTTTTTTTTTTTTTTTTTTTTTTTTTTTTTTTTTTTTTTTTTTTTTTTTTTTTTTTTTTTTTTTTTTTTTTTTTTTTTTTTTTTTTTTTTTTTTTTTTTTTTTTTTTTTTTTTTTTTTTTTTTTTTTTTTTTTTGTGGTACTGGGGGTTGAACCCAGGGCCTTGCGCCTGCATGCTCTGCAAGTGCTGGACTGCTGAGCTGCACCCTCAGTCCATTTTTTTTTTTTTTTTAGTTTTTTTTTTGAGACAGGGTCTCGCTAAGTTACACAGACTGCCTCTGGTCTTGAATTTGCTATCCTCCCGCCTCCGCCTCCCAAGCCGCTGGGATTACAGGCATGCGCCACCGCGCCTGGAGGCAAGAAATTATTCATAGTAGTCTCTTATGATCTTTTTTTTATTTATGTGGCATCAGTTGGAGTGTCTTCTCTTTCATTTCTGATTTTTATTTGAATCTTTATTTCAGTGTAGGTGTTTCTTAATTTTGTTGATACTTTAAAAAGAAAAAAACTAGTTCCTAGTTTCTTTGATTTTTTCCTACTGTTTTTTCATATATCTCTTCCCCTCTACCCCCTCTTTTTCTTTTCTGTGCTGCAGGGGGTGTGCAGCCCAGGGCCTTGTGCATTCTAGGCAAGCACTGTATAACTGAGCTGCACTTAAAGCCTTTTATCTTTTGAATCAGGGTCTCACTAAATTGCACCGGCTGCTTCTGGCCTCAAACTTTCAATCTTCCTGTGTTGCTGGGATTATAAGCATGTGCCATGGCCCCTAGCTTGTTTTTCTATTTTCCATTTTGTTTACTTTGGCTCTAATCTTTTACTCTTTCCTTCCTTTTGCTAACTTCAGGCTTAGTTTATTTCCTATCTTCTAGTCCCTTGAGGAATGCAATGGTGTGACTGTCCTCTTCCAAATTTATATTGAAATATAATTTTCACTGTGACAGTGCTGGGAGATGGAATCTTTAAGAGGTGAAAGGATCATGAAGGCTCCACCCTCCTCCTTGGATTAGTACCATTATCATAGGAACGGGTTAATTATAGGAGTGGCTTTATTATAAAAAGCTAAGCTTTTTCACATGCATGCTCTCCTGCTCCTATTCATTCTCATTCTCATTCCCCCCCTCCCTTCTCCTCACCCACTTTCCATGTGAACTATATGAAATCTTTCTCTATAATTTATGCACTGTGTAGTATTATTATTACAGTAGAAAATGGACAACAAGGTATAAAATTTAAAGTTCAGGTATTGATTGAGATCTTTCTTCTTAATGTAGGCTTTCCCCTATAAACTTCTCCCCTTAGTACTACTTTTGCTGTATACCGTAAGTTTTGGTATGCTGTTTCCATTTTCATTTGCCTCAAGGTATTTTCTAATTTCCCTTGTGATTTCTTTTTTGATCCATTAGCTGATCAAGAATGTGTTAGTTTCCATGTATTTGTGGATTTTCTGATTTATCTTTTGCTATTCATTTCTAGTTATACTCCACTGTGGCCAGAGAAAGATAGTATGATTTTAATCTTCTTAAATTTGTTAAAACTTATTTTGTAGCCTAATATGTGATCTTCCCTGGAGAATGTTCCATGTGTACTTAAGAATGTGTTTCCTGTAATCCTAGCACTCAGGATGCCTGCAGCTGTGGCCCTGTGGCATGCGATCCCATCAGATCTTGGAAGCTAAGCAGGGTTGGGCTGGTTAGTACTTGGATGGGAGACAGCCTGGGAATACCAGGTGCTATAGGCTTGGGAGACGGACTGGCAATCCACTCCCAAAAATCAATCTGCCATTGAAAACCCTATGAACAGCGAGAAGCACTGACAATAGTGTTTTGCCTGTTGTACCTAGGGTCACTATGAGTCGGATACCAACTTGATAGCACCTAACAACAACAACAACAACAACAACAACAACAACAACAACAGAGCACTCAGGAGAGGGAAGCAGGAGAATTGAGAATTCCAGGTCATCCTAGGCTCACATTTTCCTATCTGGAAAAAAAAAAAATGTTTTCCGGAGTGTTCTACATATGTCTGTTAGATTCTATTTGGTCTACTTGTTGTTTAAGTCTTTTGTTTCCTTATTTGTCTTGTATCTGGTTGTTATATCTATTATGGAAAATGGGAAGTTGAAATCTCCTACTATTATTGAGTACTCTCTATTCTGTCAGCATTTCCTTCATATAATTGGATGTTCTGATGTTAAGTGCATATATATTTGTTTTATCTTTCTGGTGGAATGATCTTTTTGTCATTATAATGATGTCATTCTTTGTCCTTTATGACAGTTTTTCACTTATGTGATAGAAGTATGGCCATTCCTGCTGTTTTGATTACTGTTTGGATGTTATTTCTTTTTCCATCCTTTCAGCCTGTGTGTCTTTACATCTAAACTAAGTCTCCTCTAAATAGTATATAGTTGGATTTTTTAAGAATCAATTTAGCCCCTCTGTATCTTTTGATTGGCAAGTTTAAAAGTAATTATCTAGGGCCACATCTGGTGGTGCATGCCTATAATCTTGGAGACTTGGGAGAACAGAGGCAGGAGGATTGCAAGTTTGAGGTCAGAGGAAGCTTCTGTAACTTAGCAAGACCCTGTCTCAAGATGAAAAAATGTTCATAAATGGGCTGTGGGTGCAGCCCAGTGGTAGAGCACTTGCAGAGTATGTGCAACGCCCAGTTTCAACACCTAAGTACCATGAAAATAAATAAATAAATAAATAAATAAATAAATAAATAAATAAATAAATAGCTAGCTAGCTAGCTAGCTAACAGGTAGGGGTTTACATATGCTTTTTTGTTAATTGCATTGTATACATCTTTTAGTTGTTTTGTTCCTATTTTCCTCTTGCTATCTTCCTTTGTATTTCTTTCCTTTCTCTTCCTCTTCCTCCTCCTCCTTCTTCTTTTGTAATGATATGCTTTGATTCCCTTATTTTTGTTTGTGTATCTTTCATAGGTATTTTCTTTGTGGTTATCATAGGGAATTACATAAAAATCTTATGGTTATAATAACATATTTAAAACTGGTAGTAGCTTTACTCCAATCACACAGAAAAACTATTCTTTGCCAGATGTGGTGCCACATGCCTTTAATCCCAGCAACTCTGGAGGGTGAGGCAAGAGGGTTACAAGTTAGAGGCCAGAGGAAGCCTCTAAATATAACTTAGTGAGACCCTATCCCCAAATAAAAAAAAATTTAAAGGGCTGGGGGGTGCAGCATACTATAGCACTTGCAAAGTACTGCCAAAAAAAAAAAAAAAAAAAGAAAAAAGAAAAAAAGAAAGAAAAGAAAAAAGAAAAAACAAAACAAAACACTATTCCTTTACGTCTCCTATACCTACTTTTTGTTATTGATATCACAAATTACATCTTTTTATATTTTGCATCTATTAACATAGTTATATGGTCATAGTTATTTTCATAATTTTATCTTTTGAATTCTATATCAGAATTATGACTCACTACCCATTACAGTATTAAAGGATTATGTATTTGCATATACATTTACCTTTACCAGAGAGATTTACATTTTTGCTTATTTTCATGTTGCTAGCTAATATCTTTTCATTTCAACTTTATGGACTCATTTTAGCATGCCTTGTAAGGCAGGTCCACCAATAATGAACTCCTTCAGCTTTTATCTGTGTATATCTTTCCTCTCCTTGATTTTTGAATGGCAGTTTTGCCAGATGGTTTCTTGGTTGGCAATTTTTCCTTTTAGCACTTTAATATATCAAACCACTTCCTTCTGGCCTGTAATGTTTCTACTGAGAAAAACAATGAAAATATTATGGAGGCTCCCTTGTATATAAGTTGGGTTTTTTCTTGCTACATTCGATATGGTTTCTGTCTTTAATGGTGTGATTATAATGTGTCTTGGTACAGGTCTCATTGGGTTCATTCAGGTCCTTGGAGCTTCTTAATTTTTCTTCTCTTTACTTTATTGGTAATTTTTAATGTACAACTTAATGGGTCTCATTATGACATTTCCATACATGCATTTCATTATACATTGCTGAGCTTCTTGAATTTTGATGTCAATTTCATTTCTCTGATGTAAGAAGTTTGGGGTCATTATGTCTTCAAATAATTTTTTTTTTTTTTTCCAGTACTGGGGGTTGAACCCAGGGCCTCATGCTTGCATACTTTGCAAGTGTTGGACCACTGAACTGCGGCCTCCAGCCCTTTTTTTTTTTTTTTTTTTTTTTTTTTTTTTTTTTTTTTTTTTTTTTTTTTTTTTTTTTTTTTTTTTTTTTTTTTTTTTTTTTTTTTTTACTTTTTGAGACAGGGTCTTGCTAAATTACGCAGACTGCCTCTGGTTTCGAACTTGTGATCCTCCTGCCTCCGCCTCCCGAGCCGCTGGGATTACAGGCATGCACCACCATGCCCAGCTTGTCTCCAAATAACTTCTATCTCATTTTCTCCTTTTGAAATTCTCATAATGCATATACTGGCAATCATAATTGTGTCCCATAAATCTCTTAGACTTTCTTCTTTACTTTCTTTTTTCTTTTTCTTCTGACTCAACAATTTCAACACACCTATCTTTGAGTGCATTGATTCTTCCAAGTCTAATGTTGAACCCTTCTGGTGATTTTTTTTTTTTTTTCCATTTCAATTATTGTTTTCCTCAGCTCAAGAATTTGTGGGTTAAAAAAAAGTTTCTCTGGTATTCTCATTTGTTCAAATACTGTTTTCCTAATTACATTTAATTATTCATCTGTGTTCTCTTATAGCTCATTCAGCTTATGATTATTAGTTTAGCTTTGTTCTCTGCTTCCTGCTTGCCAGTTGAACAGATCTACTTCACCATGCCCTTCTGCCATGATGGACTAAAGCCATGAACCAAAATAAATCTTTCTTCCTTTTAAATTGTTCAATCAGCTACTTTGTCACACTGACAGTAAAAGCTGGCTAACACAGAAAACTGGTACCAGAGAAGTAGAGTCTTGCTGTGACTAAACCTAACCATGTGATTCTTAGGCCTTTGGAACTGGTTTGTGGAAGGAACGTGGAAAAGTTTGAATAAGCCGGCGAGAGAAGCCCTGCAATGCTATGAGCAGAGTTTAATGGGCAATTGTGGTCAGAGCTGAGAAGACCAGAATGCTGACAGAAATGTGGACAGTAGAAGCGGTATTCATGAGGTTTCAGATGGGAACAGGATTCTACTTGGAATTGGACTAGAGGCAATTTTTGTAACATTCTAGCAAAGAATTTACATTTTGTCCATGTCCTAAAACTTTGTGGGAGGCTAAGTTTAAAGATGATTGATTAATTAATTTGACAGAGGAAATTTCAAGGCAGTCCAGCATTCAGGCTGCAGCATGGTTATTGCTAACTTCTTTTAGCTTGGTTTAGAGTGAGAATCAGGAGCAAAAAGCAGAGCAAAGACCTGAAAAACTTGCAGGTTGAAAATAAAAACAAACAAACAAACAAAACCCAAACCTGTAGATTGATCAGAAAAGCATGCATAAAGTTGGGGCTTAGGAAGGGGCTTCTTGGGTTACTGGTTTTTATGAAGAGATTAGTACCATTAAAAAGCAGCCAAGTACTTCAAGTTGGGACAATAGATGCTTCAAGGGTAAGTCAGGAACTGGCTAGACCCCACCCATTGCAGCCTCAATGGTGTAAAAGTGTAAACTCATTTAAAAGGGAAGTTGTTTCCCCAGGATTGGTTTCACCATGCTCAACCACCCAACCACTCAGAGGCCCATGTAGCAATGGTCTAAAATAGCCTGAATATTGTCTGAGCTGGTGGTATGTCTTGACATTGTCCAAGTGATACTAGTCTTGCAGGTATGCAGAATGCAAGAGTATTGGGGTCACTGAGGCTTCCACCCAGATTTCAAAGGAAATCCGAGGAGGCCAGGCACTGTGTGGTAGGGTTCTTACAAGAGGGTGATACATGAAGGTGAAGCCTAAGCTGTAATCAAGACCCCAGGATGCTGGAGATGCTAGGAATGTGAAATGTCTATGGAGGAAATATGCAGGTAATTGAGTGGTGCCAGCCCAAGTGAGAGGCCAAGTGGGCTGTAGCAAGGCCATAGTGGCAGGGCTTCCTAAACCTGTTAGAGTTCACATCACAGCATCATGTGCCCTGGATGCCAGACATGAAGCTACAGGATTTAATGTCTGCCCTACTGGGCTTTGGTCTTGCTTTGGTCCCTTTCTTCCCATCTGGAATGGAACATTTATCCTGTCCCATTGTATGTTGGAAGCATACAACTTTCTTCTTTATTTTTATTTATTTATTTATTTATTTATTTATTTTTACGGCACTAGGGGTTGAACCCAGGGCCTGGACCACTGAGCTGCACCCCCAGCCCATTTTGTAGATTTTATTATTTTCTGAGACAGGGTCTCGCTAAGTTACTCTGACTGTCTCTGGCCTTGAACTTGCGATCCTCCTGCCTCCGCCTCCCCAGCCACTGGGATTACAGGCGTGGGCCACCACACCTGGCTACTTTCTTCTTTATTTTATAAAGGCTCACAACTAAGAGTTTATCTTGACTGTCAGAAGGGATTTTGGACTTATCCTTTTAAATAAGGGGGCAGGGATTTAGCTAAGTTGGTAGAACACCACTCTGCAATCTCTGAGGTCCTGGGTTCAAATCCCAGCACTGCAAAAATGGGAGGATGTGGCAATCCACTCCCAAGGCAATCACAAAACAATCAGCCATTGAAAACCCTATGGGGGCACTATGAGTCAAACATGACTCTATAGCACCTAACAACTTTTAAATAATGTTGTTATGTTAACATTAAATATGTTAACATTAAAATGTTAACATTAAATAATGTTAAGTAATGAATTTTAAGACTATGGAGACCCTTAGAGATGGACTAAATACATTCTACATTACGACATGGCCATGAGCCTTTGGGGGTCAGAGGTAGAATGTTATGGTTTGAATATGAAATGTCCCCCACAGGCTCATGTGTTGACTGCTTGATCCCTAGCTGGTAGTACTATTTTCAGATGTGCTGGGAACTTTAAGAGGTGAAGCTTTCCTGGAAGAAGTAGGGAACTAGGGATAAGATGTGCATTTGAAGGTTATACCTGGTCCCTTGTCCCATTCTTGCTTCTTCCTGTCTATTGTAAGGTGAAAGAGTCTTCCCCCATATGCTGCACTGCCATGTTCAGTTTCACCTCAGGCCCAAAGTAGTGGAGCTAGCCAACCATAGACTGAACCCACCGAAACAGTGAGCCAAAATAAATAATTCCTCCTTTTAAAAAACTATTGGTTTAAATTCTTTCTTAGGTAATTTATAGATGTTTCTTTAGGACTGGTTTCTAGAGACTTAGTTTATTCCTTTGATTGGGCCATGTTTTCTTGTTTCTTCATATGCCTTGTTATTTTTTGTTGGGATTTAGGAGTTTGAAAAAGCAGCCACACCTCCCAGTCTTTACAGACTGGCTAAGTACTGGGGAAGACCTTTACCAATTAGCCTAGCTGGAAATTCTAGGGTCCTCCCATATCTTTTATTAGGAATGTCCTTTTCTGAGCTTGTGTTTTTAAGTTTCCTTCAAGGTTTGTCTATATATTTTGCAGGAGTTTCTGATCTCTACTCTCTCTGGTGTCTTCCTGTGGTACTATAGCTTCTCGGTGCTGCAATGAGACACTGAACTCTCTTTTGTTCTCATCCAAAGTATGTTGGTTTCCCATCAGGAATCCTACAGGTAACCCTGAAAAGCTGGAATGTTGGACATACATCCCACTTTTCTCTTTCTCTCCAAGGTAAAAGCCACAAATTGGTTGTTTTCTCCTGATCTTACTGAGTTGTATGAGCTTGGGGAAAGGACTATGTCAGGTAAGTGCAATCACCTTTCTTCATCCTTTCCATGTACCTGTTATTGACTTTGCACTTGCTTGGGTTACTGCAACTTCTTAACTAGGTTCTGGAGTCCTCATAAAGGCTTTTTGAAGTTACAAAGTCTAGGGCTTCTTATTCCTCCATCTCGCTGACATTATTCTTAGACAACTGTTAATTTTCATTGCACCCCCTTTCTACCATATGCCTATTCTTTTCAGTTTCCTATTTCAGTTCTGCATAGTCCTAGGAAACCAAATAACTTAGCTTTTTAAGGGTGTTATCATTTACAACAGTAAATGGTTTATAAAAGCCAAACAAACCTGAGCAATTAAGGATGAAGGATTTGAGACGAGTCTTTTCAGAGACTCACTTACTCTTGGTCCTGGATGTGTTTTTTTGGCCCAAGATTTAAAAAGTCTTACCAATGAACACATAAAGTATTACTTTCATTGTTATAGACAACCTTATGTTGTTGTTAGGTGCCATCGAGTCTGTATCCGACTCATAGCAACCCTCATAGGGTTTTCAATGGCTGTTTTGGGAATGCCTTGGGAGTGGATTGCCAGGTCCTTCTCCTGTTTTTGTGGTGCTGGGAATTGAACTCAGGACCTCAGAGACTGCAGCAGAGCACTCTACCAACTGAGCTAAATCCCAGACAACCTTATATACATACAGTGTTATTTTCACTGTTATAGACAACATTGTATTTGTTCTTTATTTCTGTAAAAACTAGAGTCTTAAAGCCTTTTTCCTTCTCTCCTGGTTGAAAAGAAAGCACCTTCTCAGTGCCTGAACCCTCCAAATATGAAATGCCTCCTGGAAGTTTCACATACTCATTTCTCACCAGTTATCCTGGGTATAGTCAATATGTTTATGCATCCTTATTGGTAAACCAATCTCCTAACTCATGGATCAGACTGCCTCCTTGGGTATATACTGTATCTATAATCAATTCAGATCTGGTCCCACTATCTAGGAGTTACTCTAACTTACGAGAGAAGCAAGCTGAGTAGAAATGACTTATGCTCCAGGAGAGACCTGAAGTTACAGAATCCAGGAGCTTAATTCTAGGTACCCAGTTCAGGCACATCTCCTTTTTAAGCATCCGAAGCCACATTGTAGAATGGTATCAGAAACCAGGTCTGGACCAAGAGCTTCTTTGCAAATCAGTACTCTGGTTTCAAGCAAGTCATTTGGTTATAGGGACAACAAAGTCCCAGGTAGTTCTCCTGTGTTGGAGCTGTCCACTATTATGTCAGCCCCCAAAGGGAGAAGTGACCCCATTTGCAGCAGACAAGGAATAGTCATTAGTAGCTTTAGGAGATAAGATGGTGGTCCTGATAAGTAAATGAGTAAGTCAATGATATTTTTTTTCTTGGTTTGGTTTTCTTGTTTATTTTTTTGAGATAGGCTCTCAATATGTAGCCCAGGCTGGTCTGGAACTCATGATCGTCTTGCCTCAGCCTCCAGAGTACTGGGATTATAGATGTGGGCCACCATGTTGGCTATGATTGATCATTTAACCAGTCCATCCACTGAAAGGAAACCATCACTAATCTATGTTTTATTACATAATCACATCCAAGAGATCCTTGTATGGATTTTGCTGGTCCTTTCAGACCAGAGTAATTAACTGTGGGTTGGAAAAGTAGGAAGACTATTCCCCTGCCACATTTATCCTCCAGTATAAAATATTTAAGTCACTTGGATTCCCAGCAGTGAGATTCTTGTCTGCCTTCCCAAACTTGGACATGTAGCTTACCTCAATTTACAGAATAGTTTGCAGAAGAAGACTGCATGGGCACATGCCTTGATCCTCAGTCCCCGAGAGCGGCCCTGCAAATACAGCCAGAAACGATCTTCCTCTGGAATCCCATTCTCAAACTGCAGGGACTCAAGGTCCTTTAGTATGTCCATTTCCAAGCCACCATCTCCTGCAGTGAGATACCAATAAATTTGGCTCCCTGCTCTAGAAGAATGGGGTATATGCAGGAGGGCCTATGTATAATGATGTATGTTCCCAGCCCACATGATGGAGGCTTCAGCACCATTCTCCTTCCAGATTCTAAACTTGGAATTCACATGTCTGTGTGTGGGCCCTTAAGGATTCCTAATGACTACCCATGGAGTCCTGGATTGATGAAAAACAAAAGAAACCAAAGTAATATTTCTCCACATAGGTGACAGGCACTTTTTTCAGCAAATTCATATTAGCAGTGGGTTTCAGAGGTGTTCTTGGGCCAAGCATCTTCTCCCTTCCATTCCTCAAGCTTTAGAGACAGGACTGAATACACAGAACCTCATTTCAAAGAACTTCTCCCTTTTCACTAACCTGTGTTCTCCACAGGATAGAAAAGAGCCCACACTAAATATCACTGGTCCCTTACCTAGAACAGGGACATCTAGATTTTAGAAAACAAACCTGGAGATGTATAAACCCATCTACACACATCTCTCACCAACCACACTGAGATCGGTTCTACTCCTCAGTACTTCTGGTCCAAGCAGGTAAGAAGTACATTTCTAAGAATTACCCAAGAAAGTTGTCATTATGACTCCTTAGCTACCACATCACTTCAGTCTATGAGCCTTAAAGGGGCCAACCCCACCTATAGGTTTTCTTGACCTGAACATGAATACCCAAGTTCTCTTCACTACTTATAGGAATACTACCAGGGACCCTCTTTTTCTAGATGGGAACATAACAGATATTGATTACTGATTTGTTTGTGTATATGTGGGGGGTTGCTAGGGATTGAAACTGAGGCCTCAATCTTGCTAGGGAAGCACTCTACCACACTGAGCTATACCCCCATTCCTCAGCACTACTTATTTTTCCAACCCCTCCTTTTAAAAATGTTGTTGAAGAAATCAATGATCAATCTTATAGCAATGGTGAGATTGAGATCAGAATTTAAAACTACTTATGTCTCTAAGCCTCTTTTTAAGTTTAAAAACAAAAAACGTTGGGTGGAATCACATAAAACTAGCCATATTAAACAATTTAGTAGTACATTCAGTATGTTGTGTAACTACCTCTATCTTGTTTTAAAACATTTTCATACTCCACAAAAGGAAACCCTGTTCTCATCAAGCAATTACTCCCTAGTCTTCCCCATCCCCTAGAGCCACCAATATGCTGTCAAAAGATTTACCTATCCCAGATATTTCATATAGAAGAAATCATACAATATGTGACCTTTCGTCTGGCTTCTCTAATGACTCTTATAGGACAGCAGCTATGCTACATTCACAGTCTCTTTAAAAGCAAAATCCCCTGCATGGAAGCGCTCATTGAATCCAGGAAACATTTCCTAATACCAAAACAGTGGGTAGGTCATTTTAATGTTTCAAGTGATGTTTCCTGCTCCAAAGGAAGGAGGAACTCAAAATCTCCCAGATTAGTATGACCAATGCAGCACATGTCCAGTTGAGCAGACGTGAATTCTAGGCCTATCCTCTACTTATGCATTCTCAAAAATAGGGATTCCATTATTGCAGCTTTGTAACATGTTAACTTAGCTAGGCTGAACTGTTTTTTTCCAAAATTCCCTTACTTGTATATTTCTGGTTATGGTGAACCACCGGGGACATTTTTTGTGAAAAGCTGGAGAGTAGAAATGAAACAGCAACTAGTTTGTGTTTTAGCTTGCAAGGCTGAGGTAGGCAATTTTGTAGTTTACATACTTGTTGTGCATCTCTGCTGGCTACCTTGTTGGTGTACGGCAGCCACTAGACCTGTAACTGCTACACTTTTTTCTGGATCCTCCATTAGCTGCTGATACCTGGGCCAGGTATTTTTCAGCCCCATAACAAAGGCCACCAGCTTCTCTGGTAGGATACCTACTCCATCAAGGTTGGTGGCAGTGAGAACAGACATACATTGTGGCCTATTTTCATGGGTTCTAGCTTGTCCCTGCTGTCCCTATTTTACATTCATCTTTCCTTCCCCACAGTTTGCCCTATGAATTTCAAGCTCTACCCCCAGACATGAACACAACCACCTTACACAGACTATTTATTCAGCTGCCATACTTGAGTAAGAGCAAATTCCTGTAACAAATTATACAGGTTGTTGTTGTTGTTGTTAGGTGCCGTCGAGTCGGTATTCAACTCATAGCTACCCTCATAGGGTTTTCAATGGCTGACTATTTTGGGATTGCCCTGGGAGTGGGTTGCCAGGTCCTTCTCCCATTTTTGGGGTGCTGGGAATTGAACTCTGGACCTCAGAGACTGTAGCGCAGTGCTCTACCAACTGAGCTAAATCCCAGCCCAATTATACAGGTAAGATAATGTATATATATTCCTAGTGGTTCTGATTCTCTAATTGAACTCTGATAAACTAGTTAGTAAAGTTACTATTTGTCCAAACATGACCCAATACCTTTAGCACAATCTAGCAAATTAAACTCCTGTTTTTTTCCACAGCAAGAATAAAAGGAACTAAAGATCAAGTTATCTAGAACTGCAAAGGAGATTACAAAATGGAGGGACAAAAATTGCAATCTGATCCCTCTGAAGCACAATTTCTCAACAGTGTCATTACTAAACATTTTGGGCGGGATAATTCATTGTTGTGGAGGGCTGTCCGGTGCATTACAGTATAGTTAGCAGCACCCCTTGCCTCTACCCAAAAGTGTAGCAATGAAAAGAGCCTTTAGACACTGCCAATGTCTCCTGAGGGGCAAAACTGCCTTCTGGTCAGAGCGTGCTATATGATTCTGTAGGAGCATTGCCTCTTTTTCTCTTAGCATTTCACCCACACTAGTCACAGGAGTGTGGAGCACTACAATGTCACAGATTATCATGACTCATTGTATAGATGCAGATGAGTCCAGAGGCAAAGGGACCCACCTGGCACCACAGAGTCTGTCAGTGGCAGAGCTGGGGAAAGAAATTAGGTCTTCTGTTTCCCAGCTTAGTGCTACATCTGTTTAACCACACAGCCCTCCTTTGCTATATGCACCATCACTTTATAACCTGACATGTTGACAGGCTGATAAGTAGTCATGTTGACAGCCATGGTAAGTAGTCATGGCTTCAGACAAAATATCAGGCCAATTATTCCACCATTCTGCACAAAACAACTTAGTGGGGAAGAGAAGTCACAAAGGATGGAACAGCTTTATTAGGAATCTGGGTATGTTAGGAAAACCTAGTTCAGTCAGAGAAGAGAGGCTAATGTTGGTACAGGGCAGAATCCAGCATCAAAGAACATCCTCTCACAAGTCAGATGTGAAAATAAAACCTTCATCTAAATATCCTGCCAGAAACACTGCCAGTTTGAGCCTAGGTGAAACTTCTGAATGCTTTGGGTAATATGAGGTTTTTGCCTAAAAAAAGAGTTATCCAGCATGGCTGAGTCTGAGTTCCATATAAGGTTGTGGGTCTCAGTTAAGAAAAGTAGAGGAAACGGTAAGGGGGATGTCTCATCACCCAAACAGGTCATCTCAAAGTGCAGTGAGAAAGGGACCCTAAGTTTTTGGACAAAGACTCAACTGGGGCAGCAGACAGATACTGGCTGAAGAAAAACAGTGTCTGTCTCCAGCAGGTCATGAACAATACTGGCACCCTTTCATGAGGCCCTGGGAGGAGTCATTTTGGTTCGTTCTGACTTCCTTCAGAGGAGAACTGCCAATGTCCAGCAACACGTCTTGGATCATAACGGAGTAGCCACCCTATGACATCTATACCTCTTTATCCAGGAAATATCCTTTCTGGAGCAGTCACTTTTCTCAGACCAAGAAGAGGTCTTACCCAATATGGCTCCCACCTTCACATGAGCACCAGGTGGAGAGTATCTTTCTCATGAGTCAAAGCATTTGATACTGGCCCTTACATGATGTCCCTTTGACGTATCAGTGTGAAGCTACCTGTGCCCAAGTGCTGATTTCTGTCCCAAGGGCAGCAGGAACTGCCTATTGGTGATAGGCCCAAGTGGTGTGATGCTGTAAGTCTCCCAGGGAAGACCGCTCTCTGTGTTCACTGGCGAGAAAGGAAGAAATGAGGCAGGTTTCGGGACAGATAATGCCACTTAATTCTTCCATCGAATTTGCTGTGGAAAAAACAAACAGTCACATGTAATCATTTCTCACTTATCCCTACAGAGAGATAGAGGGAATGTAGTAAATCTAGGCTCATAGTTAGGTAATGCAAAAAAAAGGAAAATAAGGATTGGTCTCTGGCATTTGAGACCTTTGAGCTTAACTGTAATTAAAATTAGTGGAAAATTTTAAAAAAACAAAAGAAAAGAAGGATTGGACTGGGGAAGTGTTCAGGTATTTAAAAAAAATATGTGGGGGAGTCAACTTATTCAGAGATGGATTAAACAGGTATTCTGTATTTTACAGAATGCCTGAGTTAGGGCATTTGGTCTGGTTTTGCCCTTCTTAGCACCAAGATTCACTAGCTTTAGATGACCCAAACATAGGTGTCAAAATACCTAATAGGAAACTAAGTTCCATGTTAACTAAAAGCTCAGTGATTTCATACTATGACAGATGAACCAGCTGTTCTCCCCAAATAGCTACTCTATTTCACCTACTTCTTATTTCTAATAGCTAGGTCATATCCATCCCTGAAGAGACTACATGATCTGGATATTTTGAATCTGTGACACTGGTTTTATAGTTGCAATGATTAGTTCCTGCTATCTGCTAGGATTTCACAGTTAAGTCTCATTTTGAAGTCCACAGATTAACTTTCTATCATCCTACATCTCAGGAATAATTTCTGCTGTTCAAAGCAGTGCCTCTGACATTTGGGCCCACAGCATGGATTATATCCATGTGGCTCAACTAAATGTACTCTCCGCCCCCTCAGTCTTGGGAATATACACTTATGGTATTTTGTGAACTGTCTATGTCCTTGGACCACTGGAGGGGGAAATGTAGCTGCTCACCGAGCTGCTGAGAATGGCGTCGATTTTCTCCTCCTCTGCGGATCCTTTATCTACCTTGCTCCTGTATGCAAGCAACTGCTGACGATCTTTCAAGTCTCGGCAGGTCTGTGCACACACACACACAAAAAAAATACAGACCCTCCCTTCCCCCACTTAGCCTTCTCTAGGAGGGGCTCTTTCTTTTTGTCCCTATCACTCTGACCCAATGCTCAAGGAGAGGACATGAGGCTACAGTGGGATAGCAGTGGGTTCAAATGCCCATGGGACTCAATATTGAAGAGAAGTCCACAGAGCTGATATAACTGGATTCAGTTCTGATTTCTCCAAATGCAACAAATTATAAAAGCCCAAAGAAACCACTCAGAGGGCTGGGAAAGTAAGACAGGAGTGCTGGTCTCCAAACAAGTCTTGCGAACTGATGGAAGCATCTCAGGATCTACGACAGAGGTTGTTATCCCCTACTCTCCACCGAGCGTCTAACTCAGGGTTCTTATTTCTTGAGGACTCACATCAATGACAACATCATGGCACTTGAACTTAGTGGCTAAGTTCAACTTTGTGTCCACATCTTCCACCAGATTGACATACTCCTGCAATATCTGTGGGAAGAAGTATTTCTGATTAATGATTCCTAGCCCCATAAAAACACAGAGTGCTGTAAGTATGAAAAAAAAATCCTAAGAAGGCAAAAAAGTTTAATATCTAACACTACAGTTCCCATCATCAATCACAGGACTAGTTTTGCAGTGGGAAATGAGATGACACTAAGCAGTACTTCCCTGTTATCTCAGAAGAGAAGAGAAAAACATATTCCTCTTTATTCTATAGCTAGATACTCATGCTAGCAAGGCAGTGCTCAAGAGCTGGTTGAACGCATGCCCACTGCACCTTACTGTCCTTTCCCAGCAAGATCTCCTTTGGAACATTTAAACAATATGTCAGTTCTCCACACAGCTAAACATCATAGATGCCTCTCAGACACAACAGTATGGGATTACTTCTAAAAGGAAAAGTGCATCCTTCTCTGGCCTTTTCTGTCTCACAACCATGGTGTTGCCATTAAGGGAAAACCATAACAGGTCAAGTCTCTATCACTGAACAAAATAAGGCTAAAAGTTAAGTCTCCTAGAGTATCCTATATTAAACTCTCTTTCGGAACCATTACCTGGACAGGGGCACTGTTCTTATGCAGAATTTCCACAACTCGATGGAAGCCAATGGGTGCTCTCTTCTTGGTATAACCCAGCCAGTTCTGAAAAAAATAACACAGGGCTGCAGTAGGTAGGCCAGACATCATCAATATCCTCTGAGCTCATCTCTCTGTGTTTTATGGTCGGGCCAGAATAGCAAGGTGGAAAGGGGTATACACAGGGGGTGAGGGATACAGAAACAGAGATGAATTTTTCAGATAAGTCAATGGATTTTAGAGGGTAGAAGAGAGTCAGAGGTATGAAATAAGTTCTAAGATCTATGACAATAGTACAGGAAGAAAGTTTGTGAAATACTAATAAGTAGAAGTGTTTGCTAATATTTGAAGAGAGAGATGAAATTAGTTCTAAGATCTATGACAATAGTGCAGGAATAAAGTTTGTGAAATACTAATAAATAAAAGTGATTACTAATATATGAAGTATGAATTTATCAATGTAGAAAATGCTAACTTCTATATTATTACATGTATACATAAATGTTCATTTGTAAACTCTTAAGGAAAGGTCTTGAAAGCTACTGATCAAACTTAACAGTGTTTGCTTTGAGGAAGGGAGTGAATTAGGAGCAGGAGCAGGTAGACAATGAAAAACCTTTTTTGATTTCCTTTTTTTCCTCTTTCTTTCTTTCTGGTGCTGGGAATTTGGTGCTGGGAATTGAGCCCAGGGCCTCATGTATGGTGAGTTACATCCTTAACCTTCTCACTCTTTATATACTTTTATACAGTATTTGCTTTGGATATAAGCATGTTTTGCTCTGGTAGTTAATATAATTAATTAAAGCAAGAAAATTAGAAAAATTCTCAAATCCACAATGAAAAACTTGATATTTAAAATGTAAAACAATTTGAATGGAACCACAAAAGACCCCCCCCCAATAACGAAAGCAATCCTGAAAAAGAAAAATAAAGTTGGAGATATCCCATGTCCTGATTTCAAATAATATCATGAAGCTACAGTAATCAAAACAGTATGCACCTACCATAATAACAAACACAAAGACTAGTGGGACAGAAAAGAGACCCCAGAAATAAACCCAAGCATATATAGTCAACTAAGTTGCCACAGGGGCACCAACAGGACAGAATGGCCATAGGATGGTATCTTCAAAAAATGGTGCTGGGAAAACTGGATTTCCACATGCAAAAGAATGAAACTGGACTCTCTACATTACACCAAACACAAAAATCTTAAAATGGATTAAAGACTTAAGTGTAAAACCTGAAACCATAAAACTCCTAGAAGAAATCATAGGGGAAGATTCTGTTCTTCTTTTCTCTCTTGAGAAGCCCACGTCCATGTTCTGGATGTCCTTCTGTCTGTCTCTCTGAATGCCCACACTTATTTTAAAGTGTGTACTTAATAAGCCCTGTAACTTTGTTTCATTTTCAAAAAAAAAAAAAAAAAAAAAAAAAAAAAAAAAAAAAAAAAAAAAAAAAAAAAAAAAAAAAAAAAAAAAAAAAAAAAAAAAAAAAAAAAGTAAAAAAAATGTAGAGGAAAAGGACCTTGACATTGGCTTTGGAAATGAATTTTTGGATATTACATCAAAAATTCAGGCTACAAAAGCAAAAGTAAATAAATGAGACTACATCAAACTAAAAAGCTTCTGCAAAGCAAAGCAAACAATTAAAATGAACACGCAACCTATCAATTGGGAGAAAATACCTGCAAACCATAGGTCTGATAGTAAGTCAACATAAAAAATTTAGAAAGAATTCACACAACTCAGTAGCAAAAAACCAAATAGCCCAACTAAAAAATGGGCTCAGAACCTGAATAAATATTTCTCCAAAGAAGATATAAAAATGGCCACCAGCTATTTGAAAAGATGCTCAATACCACAGATCATCAGGAAATACAAATCATCACTGTGAGATACCACCTTATACCTGTTAGGGGATGGCTATTATCAAACAGAAAAGTGATAGCAAGTGTTGGCAAAGGTGTGGAGAAAAGGGAGGCTTTGTTCTCTGTTGGTGGAAATATAGATTGGTGCAGACATTATAGAAAACAGTATGAAGGTTCCTAAGTAAAAAATACAATTACCATATGACCCAAAAATCTGTCTTCTGGGTATATGCCAAAGGAAATAAAGTCACCACCTCATAAAAAAATCTGCATTCTCAAATCCATTGTAGTATTATTGACAATAGCCAGGATATGAAAAAAAAAAGTGTCCAGCACTAGGCAAATGGATGAAGAAACTATAGCGTATATATGTATACACATGCACACAATGAACACAGTGAGAGCCTGCCATTTTGATGTTGTTGTTGTTGTTGTTGTTAGGTGCCATTGAGTCGGTATCCGACTCATAGCGACCCTCATAGGGTTTTCAATGGCTGACTGTTTCGGGATTGCCTTGGGAGTGGATTGCCAGGCCCTTCTCCCATTTTGGCGGTGCTGGGAATTGAACTCGGGACCTCAGAGACTGCAGTGCAGCGCTCTACCCACTGAGCTAAATCCCAGCCCAGCCATTTTGATAGCATGGATAAATCTAGAGGACATTATGCTCAGTGAAATAAGCCAGACATGGAAAGAAAAATACTGCATTACCTTACTTATATGTGACATCTAAAAAAAAGTCAAATACATACAAACAGAAAATGGTGGTTTCCCAGGGCAGGGGAAATGCAGAGATGTAGTTAAAGGGTATAAAGTTGCAGATATGTAGGATGAGTAAATCTAGACATCTAATGTGTATAGCATGAGGACTGTAGTTAATAATATTGCATTGTATACTGAAAATTTGCTAAGAGCGGACTTCAGGGGCTATTACCATACACATACACATAATGAGTAACAAAATGAGATGGATGTTAATTGGCTTAACTGTTGTAATCATTATGTAGATCAAAATACCATTTGTACACCTTAAAATATATACATTAATTATCTAAAAAAATGTAAACCAGTAAAGACTATAACCAAATGCAATACAAGGTCCTTGATTGGATCCTAATGCTACATAAATAGAAAACAAACCAATAATGGCTATAAAAAGCTAATTTAAATATGGACTATATAGCCAGGCATGGCTGCTCATGCCCTACAATCTCAGCATTTGGGAGGCAGAGGTAGAAAGATCATGAGTTTGAAGCCAGCCTGGGCTATACAGCAAAACCTTGTCTTAAATCCTACCCCCTCCAAAAGACTACATAATGGCATATAGACTGTATGTATGGCATGTAGCCATACATATGGCAGAAAGATGTGATAACATTATTATATTAGTGTTAAATATCTTGGGAGTAAGAATAATATTGTGCTTATGAAAGATAAATGCTTAAGTATTTAAGGGAAAGGTGTCATGTTATCTGCAGTTTACTTTCAAATGGTCCAGAAAAAATGCATACATATAAAAAAGTGAAAGTCAGATGATATGGCAAAAATGTTAATAAATTAGTCAAATAGGAAGGAACTATTAGTGGTCACTATACTCTTCTTTCAAGTTTTAAGTTTAAATTTTTTGAAAATGATAGGTTGGAGGATAAATGTTAATCAGTAACTAGAACTTATAAAATGACATGATGACCTTTCTTTCTCCCACGGCCTCAGTAGTACAAATCAGTTCCAAGGCACCCACCTTTGTGGTGAAGAGGGCATCGACATCGTGCCATGCTCGAAGCTTGGCACGTGCAGCCAGGGCTGTCAGCACATACTGTTTGTCTGGGATCTACAAAGCAGAAATCAGAAAAAATTAAGGGGAAATAGAAATGCATCAACAGAGGTGCTTTGGGAATTTCAGAAAAGATAAGGGTATGTATTCCCTGGCATTGATTCTGACTCTTAAAATCAATACATTTTTCAGGTCATCAAGAACCCCTTAATGTCCATACCCCAGCACTTTTCTCACTTCCCACAAACTCATTCCTTTCTACCTGAACCCTGAATATCAAAGAACTTACTGTATAGGGTTACCAAGCAACAATGCCTCCATGTGGTTACTCTGACACTACTTTATAAAATACTGACCAATGTGTATCTACCTTAAATGTCTTCTTCAGGTTGATGGGACTGCTGAATGTCCCCTAGGATAAAAGTGGAGAAGGAACTTTAGTGAGACCATCCAATTTCCCATTTTCTTTTCTACTATACAAACCTTCTACATCTCACTTTATAACCATTTAAACCCAAAAATTTTATGAGAAAATCTCCATAGGGTCTAATGGGGTATTCCTACAATGTACCTTCTTAGGAAATAGATTAATAAGTATGGTACTTTTGCCAATTTTCTGCTAATCTAAATAAAGGGGCAATGTCTACTTATGATCATTAAATCCAAACTTTTTCTTCAAAAAAAAAATCCAGCTATATGACACAGTACAGCTCTTTTCTACAGCCTGCCAATCCACTAGAAATTATGGACCGTTGAACTGAGACTGCTACGGGAGTGAGCACCAGAGACAGTATGTGCTATGTTAGTGTGCCAGCCCACCTGAAGCATGCTAAACCTTACAAACCTTTTCTCCCCTGGCCTCACTCTTGCTGAAAGCCAGGAAAGCTTCCAAGTGGATTTGTGAGACCTGTACATACCCAGGGTTTATAACACAGTACATCAAAACATACTGGATTTAAACTATGTTCTTCTTGTGGGATCTTTCTTTCATATTTTGCCTGTACCTCAGCCTCTGTGTAGTGGTAGAAGCAGGAGTAGAAAAGCGTTGTCACTAGTGGCATGTTGAGGATGGAAGCTTTGCGGGGGTGCTTTCGGAAGATCTCAGTCTGTCCTGCTGACTCTAGATGTCGATCATTTGCCTGTAGTGGAGTGAGCCAAATGAGAAAAAGAACAATGTCCATGGAGCAGAAGATGGAGAAAAATCCTTAATACTATAGTAGTTGTGTTTCCCACCCTAGGAATGAAGCAAAAAAGAGAAGAAGAAGAAAAGAAAAAAGAAAAAAGAAATTGCCTAGGACACCCCAGGGTGGAGAAGTGGTTAAAATCCACAAAATGATCATGGACCTAAGGTGGATGAAGAGATTGAAGAAGTAGCAATGACATGGGAGATTCAGGATGAAGAGGAAATACTTCCTGTTAATAGCAGATAAGAAGAAAAAAGATGCATAAGCACAAGTGAGGAAGAGGGCTATCAAGTACAGGGAGGAAATGTAACAGGAATGACAAATATGTGCAGAGTATATAAGTCTTCTAGATGCTGAATAGCATCAAGCATGGGCACGGAAGCAGAAAACCCAGACATGAGGAATCTAACCTCGATAATGATCTGACGTTCCAAGAGCGTGTAATGGTCTTGTATATGTGTAGAATCTTCTGCTGAAAATGGCAAACTGGTAGAGGGCCAAAAGGTTAGTACCTCTTTCTATATGCAAAAGGAAACAAACCCAACTAAACATAATCTATCACTGTAAACCTAAGAGGCTTGTGGTGCTTCAGGAGTCTTATCTCAATTCACCTTTGGAACATCCCTTAAAAGCAGAGAAAAAAAAAAGCAGAAAACAGAGCAAAGCTTTGGCTTGGATTTTGTATTTAAGATTTTGCCAATATTAGAGCGGTCTTCAAAGTTCACAAATATATATAATCATTAGTGATTCTGCTGTGCAATAAATATGAACTCTCTCATTTTGGGAGCTGGATGTTTGGTCAATGAGTCACAAATCTAGTGAGTGAGCCTAGTCAACTGCCCATCATCCACATCCCAGTGAAGTTCTGTGGCTCACGTCATTATTTAACTCTTCTTAAAGAACACTTAAATTTGTCAGCCATTTACTGCAGAGTAATAAAAAGTAAATTAGATAGCAAGGTGGTAAGTTTGCAGATTGGCAAAGACTGCAAAGATCTACACAAATTTCAAGAGTTCCATCTTCTAAACTATGTTTTTATACAAGAAGAAGGTGAGACACAATGTCTTGCCTAAAAGTCACATGGTACATCAATAGGTAAGGTCAGGAACAGAAGCCAGATTTAAAGGCCTCAATTCATAGATCTTTCTGGTAGAAAGTGCTACCTTGTTCCTCTATTCCACTCACACCAGGAAGAATTCTGAAATTCACTTGCACTATTCCAGGTTAAGTATGAGCCACAGTTAATTCTTATAAGAGATACAGGGAAAGAGCAATAGGTTCCAGTTGCTTCATTATTCTAATTTTTCTCTTCATTTTCCAGAGGCCATATGACAAAGCTCAGTATCTGGTAACACTGACATTCAGGATTTTACCAACGTAAGCAACTTTCTAAATGTGAAGTGTGAGCAACAGCTGAAACAAGTGTGAATACTGAACTGGAAAAGCAATTTGTAGACTCTACACTTGTCTCGAAAACTACAGGGAGATACAAGAAAGCAACTTTCAGATTAACATTAGGAAGCACTTTCCAAAATTAGTTGTCCAATAATAAAAATGAGCTACTTCTAAAAGCAGTGAGTACCCCATCAAAAGAATAATACTATTTGGGGCTTCTTAAAAATAAAAAACAAAAAATACAAGGACTTATACTCTGGCTGAAAGCTTACAATCTATCAGTGGTTTCTGGACTTCAGTTTCAAGGACCAATAACATAAAAGTTCAAAGGTCCAAAAAGAATTGCCACCTTTTTATAATATAACATAGTCATTTAAAAAGCCACAACCTATTTTACTACCAAAAAGGAATAGAGAGATATTAACAAAATTGCAGAATAAGAATCTTTCAAATTAAAGAGATTTAGCTTTAGGAAAAAAACTCTCTATACTATATAGTCTTTATTTTTCTCAATATATCATGAATCAGTGAAAACTGTTGAGAACTGGTATTTTGGAACTACTGAATAAGACAACTTTCAATGATACCTGTATGATTCATTGTTAGCATTTCCCTTCTTATGTATCCATTCCACCATCTTTTATTTTCTTCATTCCTTTTGTATAAAGCTTTTTTTTCCCCTCCAGTATTGGTAGAACCTGAGGCCTCACACATGTGAGGCAAGTGCTCTATCACTGAGCTGCACCCCAAGTCCCTTTTCTACTTTTTATTTTAAAACAAAGTCTAAGTTGGGCAGGCTGCTGCTGGTCTTGAACCTGAGACCCTCTAGCCTCAGACTCCTCAGCAGCCAGGATTATAGACATGCACCACAACATCTGCCTTATATGAAGGTATTCATACTTAAAATGACTTCTTTCCCATACTTACCCAATGCAGGTTTTAAGAAATTCTTTTCGTTTCTCGGGGTCCTGAATATTCAAATGCTCTCGGTATTGGGACAGCTACAGAAGACAGAAAAAAACTTTGAGTCATTTTTGTATCCCTCTGAGAGAGAGAGGTAGCTGAATAAGTAGAATTTTTATGCTTAAAAAGCCTAAATTCTTCATTCTTAGAGATTCCTTCTGGGTGGATGATTATGTGTGTGTTGGGGGAAAGAACAGGGCAAAAAGTAACTCAAAATCATTAATAGGTTTATCTCTAACTGCACTGTCTAATATGACAACCACTAGCTGCATTTGGTTTAGCTCAGTTAGCAGAGTGCTGCTCTGTACTCTGAGAACCCAGGTTCAATCCCCAGCACTGCAAAAATGGGAGAAGGATGTAGCAATCCACTCTTGAAGCAATCCTGAAACAATTAGCCTTTGAAAACCCTAGGAGTTTTTGAAACTTTGAAAACCCTAGGAGTTCCCACCACTGGGAATATACCCAAAGGGAGGCATATCTTCATACCACAGAGACACCTGCATCTCCATATTCAATGCAGCACTCTTTACAATAGCAAGGATATGGAACCAACCAAGATGCCCATCAACAGAAGAATGGATAAAAAAGCTATGGTACATATACACAATGGAATACTACTCAGCAGTAAAAAAATATGAAATAATGTCATTTGCAACAAAATGGATGGAACTGGGGAACATTATCTTAAGCAAATGAACACAAGCTCAAAAAGAGATATACCACATATTCTCACTCATATGTAGGAGCTGAATCTTACTTAAAGGAAGAAAAATCCTATATATAAGTTGATATATAAAAAATGCACAATTAAACTGAGCAAAGAAGGGACAATATAAAGAGTAGAAGAGAGGCAGGGAACTAGCAGAGGGAAATGAAGATTGTGGAAGGTGGGACAAGGACGAGAGTCAATGTAGAGGGATAAAGGGAGACAGGAAAATCTCAATGTAAACAGTGCAACTTCATGAGTACATGGGATAAATAGGGGAATATAACCCAAATATGCATTTGAGTTTTACTACATATTAGTCACAAGGCTCCATAAACTTTTTAAGATGATAAAAGTGTAACCAAAAGTGATATAATAGTTGCATAATGGAAAAAGCCAATGCTGTATTACTCCGTACCCCACCATCACTTACCAATAAAGGGAGAAAAAAAAAAAAAAAAGAAAAGAAAACCCTAGGAGGGTTGTTATGAATCAGATTTGCTCGACGGTACACAAAAAATTTAAATTAATTAAATTAAAAATTCAGGTCCATAGTTGCATTAGCCTCTTTGAAGTTCTCAATAGCTAGAGGTGACTAGTAGCTAACATATTGAATGGCACAAATATAGAATATTTCCATCATAGGAATTTCTACTGGACAATGCTAATGTATAATGAAGCACTAAGTAGATTGAGAACCTAGCCTTTCCCTGAAGTTTGGTGTTAACTTCAATGTTTAACCAATAACAGGTATTTTGCTTCAACCTTAGCTTTTAAAAGGCCAAAGAGCTAAATGTTTACTTTAATGTTACTTTTAGCATCTTCAACCATGTATAAGATTAATGGTAGTATATTATATAAATGTCTTCAGCCATAAGCACCCAGGCATCCGATCCCCACCTGATCTCAGAAGCTAAGCAGGGTCTGCCTGGTTAGTCCTTGGATGGGAGACTGCCTGGGAATACCAGGTGCTGCAGGCTAGGGAGAAGGACCTGGCAGCCCATTCCCAAAACAATCAGCCATTGAAAACCCTGTGGATAGCAGAGAAGCATTGAGAATAGTGGTGGACATGGCACAATGTTGGGGAGTGTTTTTCCTGTTGTACACAGAGTTGCTGAGTTGAACCCAACTGGATGGCACCTAACAACAACAATTATGTAAATATCTAACAATGAACAGTATCAGTAACATGAATAGGGCTTGTCATTCTGATTTACTGTTTACACCAAACTACTGATATTCAATGGGAGAAGGGCCTGGCAATCCACTCCCAAGGCAATCCCGGAATAGCCATTGAAAACACTATAAGGGTCGCTATGAGTCACATACCGACTCGAAGGCACCTAACAACAACACAACAACTGATATTCAGGTGCTATATGTTCTACATGTAACTGTGAAAGAAAATCCTCTTGTGTGTTTTTTATCTTGAAACTCAAAAATAACCCCCTGAAATAGGGTTGTGCTCCAGGGTAGAGTGCCTTCTTAGCATGCTCGAGGCCTAGGGTTCAATTCCCAGCACTGCAAAAACCAACCAAATCCTTATATATAAATGCCTACTTGTTATTGTAAGAGTTAAATGATGCAATAATCAGTGATAATTGAGAAAAGCTGTAATTTTACATACAATTTTTAAAAACTTTACAAGAATTGAAAAATAAACTGACAGATGAACAGATAAGAGAAAATAAATTGATAAACCAAAATAAGCACACTGATATGAATACTGTTGTTGTTAGGTGCTGTTAAGTCGTGCCTGACTCATAGTGACCCTTATAGGGTTTTTCAATGGCTGTTTCGGGATTGCCTCAGGAGTGGATTGCCACATCCTTCTCCCATGATATGAATACTAGGAGAATTGAAATGGCTCTAAGGAGGATGGTATATTGTTTTACAGTCAAGAGATGCATATAAAAATGTAAATGACAAGACAGAATAACAGAAATTATATCATAATGGAATCTTTGTAAAACATTTTATATATAGCATTCCTATGATTAAAGAAAGTAAATTTTAAAAGCTAGGCACTATGGCACATGGCTGTAATCCTAGGGACTCAGAAGGGTGAGGCAGGAGGATCACAAGTTCCAGGCCAGCCTAGGCTAAACAGCGAGTTGTTGTTGTTAGGTGCCCTTGAGTCTGATCTAACTCATAGCAACTCTATATACAACAGAATAAAATACTACCCAATACTCCATCATGAACATGATCTTTTTTATGTTAGAACCCATTGTTGCAGCCACTGTGTTTCTTCTCATTTTGAGCCAAGCCACACCAGCAAAAGGAAGTCCCAGTGGCTTTACTACCTTTCTATCACTATGGTCAACTCTACTTTGAGGCAACTTTTCCCTGGTCATCTTTTGAAAGCCTTCCAACCTGTGGGGGCACATTTTCCAGCCCTATATTTGACAGTGCTTCTCTCCTATTCATAGAGTTTTCAATAGCTTTTTACAAGTGGGCTGCTGAATCCTTAAGTCTGACTTAGTCTGAAAGTTCAGCTGAAACCTGTCCACCATGGGTGGCCGTAGTGGTATCTGAAATACCCAGGGCATAGCTTTCAGCATCACAACAACATGCTCCCCACAGCACAACAAGCTGACAGACACATGGGGGAAATAGGAAGAACCTGTCTCGAAAAAACAAAACAATAAAAACACAAACAAACAAAAAACAAGTTTGAGGCCAGAGGCAACCTGACAACTTAGTGAGCCCCTGTCTCAAAATAAATAAAAAATAAAAACTCAGTTAGAGGTGCAGTTCAGTGGTAGAGCATTTGCCTAGCATGCGTGAGGCCCTGGGTTCAACCCTTAAGTACTGTAAAAACAAAAAGAAAGAAAAAAGAGGTAAAAACAAAGAGAAAAGAAAAGAAAATTAGCCTTTATGTTGTTGTTTTTAGGTGCTATCAAATCAGGTCCAACTAATAGTGACCCTATGAATAACAGAATAATACACTACCTGACACTGTGCCATACACATGATCATTTTTATGTTTGAATCCACTGTTGCAGTCACCGTGTTTCTTCTCATTTTGAGTTGTGCTACATCAGTAAAAGGAGGTCCTGGGGCTCTACTCCATTCCCTTGATGATAGTCGACTTTATTTTAAGGAGGCAACTCTTCCCCATTCATTTTTTTCTGAATGCCTTCCAGCCTGCGGGGCTCACCCTCTGGCACTACATTTGATAGGTCTGTAGCCACAGCACTGAGGCATCCGATCCTGTCTGATTTTGGAAGCTAAGCTGGGTCAGCCTGATTAGTCCTTGGATGGGAGGCCGCCTAGGAATACCAGGTGCTACAAGCTAGGGAAAAAGACCTGACAGCCCACTCCCAAAACAATCAGCCATTGAAAACCCTATGAATAGCAGAGAAGCACTGACAATAGTGTCAGGCATGGCACAGTGTCAGGGAGTGTTTCATCTCTTGTACATAAGGTCTCTGAGTCAGACTCAACTCAACGGCACCTAACAACACCAACACCAACAACATTTGAGAGTGCTTCTCTTATACTCATAGTGTTTTCAATGGCTAACTGTTTTGGGAGTGGGCTGCCAGGTCCTTTTCCCTAGTCTGTCTTAGTCTGGAAGCTCAGTGGAAACCTGTTCACCATTGGTGGTCTGTGTGGTATCTGAAATACTAGTGGCATAGCTTTCAGCATCACACCAACATGCAATCCCCCACAGCATGATAAGCTGACAGACATACAGGGGTAGCCTTTAAGAGCTATAGTTAATTTTTTGTTAATCAATTCCATTTTGGCTTAAGCCTTTCAAGAAAAGAAATCTACTTGAGAAATCTTCATATGCTAGGCAAATAAACTAAAATTACACTATCAGTTTTGCCACTTCCAAACTTTATGAGGTTGGAAAACTCAAAATGTATGTACAACATGTATAATAAGTCATCTTCAATTCAAACATAATGAGTATAAGAAACTTTTAGATGAAATCAATTTACCTCAAATGCATATATTCTCATTGATCAAACTTTAAAACAACAAATTTTTCAAGAATGTTCTAGAGGGGGCTAGGGATGTAGTTCAGTGGCAGTACATTTGCCTAGCATGTGCAAGGTCCTGGGTTCATCCCTAGCACCAGAAAAGAAAGGAAAAAAAAAGGAATGCTCTATGAAAAAAAGCCATATAGTTTTGAGCCTATGAAGATTAAAAATGTAAGCAAAACTCCTTCAAATGATTATTAGAGATTGCATATCATCTTCAGTAGGTTAAGATAAAGGATTTTTCAAATCTTCCTATGGCTTGAACTTTAAGTACAAGTTCCATTGATTTATAACTTATTCATTTATTTTTATGTTTTATTTTTAAAGTTTTTTTGAGATAAAATATCTTGTTACATAGCCCAGGCTGGCCTTGAACTCACAGTGATCCTCCTACCTCAACCTTATAGGAGACAGAATTACAGTCACGCACCATCATGCCTCACTTACCAATTCATCTTAGAAAACACAAAATACGTTACTGAAAAACATTTTCCTGAATTATATTCTGCTATGCAAAGAAGTTAACAGTATTATTAAATGTACCAGCTGAATGTGGATATTGATATCATAACAAATGTGTGGTACAGTGATAAAGGATCAATCCTGCCATCGACAGTGCTGAGAAATTCTTATTCCTACACCATATGTCAAACTTTAAAAATGGTTCAGTACAGTTTTATCAATACAATTAAGTTTTTGACAAAATTTTAGATGTTCTTGTATTCTAGTTCATTCTAAAATTGTGGAAATGTGCCAAAATTCGATATTTACTCTCAGTCATTGAGCTCTTAGCCAAAATGTGTACTGGGTAACACCACCAGCCTGACCTGTCTTCCTTCTAGACCTATATCTAGCGTCTTATCCTCTTACCTTTCAACATTTTCTTTAGCATTAGAAGCCAATACCCAATACCTCTTATGAACCAGGGCTTGAAAACAACTAAAAAACAAATTATAAATTAATTGGGCCAGTTTTCATTCATTTAAAAAAATATTTACTCATAAGCCCAACCAAAACAGCATGTAAAAAGAAAGAAAACAATAGGTCATTTGGATCGAATTTTCAGGTCTCCCAGATGTCTCTTTCTCCTGGATACAATCAATACAAAAAACAGGACAATCTGGGATCTTGGAGGCTGGGTTTTGGCTTACATGTCTGTTAAACAGGTCCCCAGCTGAAACAAAGGCCATACTTACCGCAAGCTCTTCTGTTCTATCTAGGAACCTGTGAAGAAGCAGAAAGGAGCAGTGCATTTTAATCTAACGGTGTTAGGCATTTAACTTCACAAAACACTGTGATGGTTCTAGGAGAAACAACTCAAACTCACTTTTCTCTATATGTAAGATAACCCCTTCTCTCAAACTCTACCTCATGGCCACACTCATAGCCCCCCCTCGATTATTTATTTTTGCAGTAGTTGGGGGTTGAATTCAGGGCCATACCGTACTTTGCAAGCGCTCTATCCTTTGGTTGCACCTCCAGCCCATTTTTTATTCTTTTGAGTCAGAGTCTAAATTACACAGGCTGCCTCTGGCCTTGAACTCGTAATCCCCCTGCCTCCCCCTTCCAAGCTACTAGGATCAGAGGCATGATTTGCCAAGTCCATTTTTATTTGTTTGTTTGTTTGTTTTCAATAGAGTCTCACTAAGTTGTGCAGGTTGCCTCCGGCTTTGAACCTGTGCTCCTCCAGCCTCAGCCTACCAAGTTGCTGGGATTCAGGAATGCATCATGGCGCCTGACTATAATCTATGTGTATATAAGAAAATACTTAACAACTATGGATTAATACTATAGGCTAGGCATTAAGCTAAATGCTAACTCACACAAACTTTTTCAAACCTCCTAACAACCCTATAAGGTAGGTATTATCATTTCTATAATACAGATGGAAAAAATGATGCTTGGAGTAGTTTGGTAACTTGTTCAAGGTCACTATATAAACTAAGTGGTAGGCCTGTATTCATCTCAGGTGTATATGACTCTAGAGCCTGATTCTTGACCACCTTGCTATGCTGTCACTTTATCATGTACCGTTGGGTATTTTATGTTAGGTGCTGTCAAGCTGCATCTGATTCATAGCAACTCTATATACAATAGAATAAAATACTACATAACACTATGCCATGCACATGATCTTTTTACGTTTGAGCCATCATTGCAGCCACTATGCTTCTTTTCATTTTGAATCATGCCATATCAGCAAAGGGAGGTCCCAGAAGCTTTACACTATTCCCATCATTAACACTGACACTACTTTGAGGAGGCAACTATTCCCCAGTCATCTTTTGAATGGCTTCCAGCCGGGGGGGGGCTCATTTTCTGATACTATACTTGACAGTGCTTCTCTGCTATTCATAGGGTTTTCAATGGCTAATTGTTTTGGGAGTGGTCTACAGGGTCCTTCTCTCTAGTCTGTCTTAGTCTGGAAGCTCAGCTGAAATCTGTCTACCATGGGTAGCCTTGCTGGTATGTGAAATACCAGTGGCATAACTTTCAGCATCATAGGAACACACAAGCTCCCACAGCATGACAAACTGACAGACATGTGGGGAGCTGGGTATTTTAGGTATCCCATATTTTAATATAATGTCTTCTAAGTGTTTACAGAAAAAGGACAATGTCTTTTTATTTCTTTGTATCCTCCAGAGTGCTTTGAAAAAGTACTTAATAAACTTTATAGATCAGAGGTTCAATTCTTACCTGAAGAGATCTAAAAGCAGCTTTTGATCTCCTATTTCCTTAAGGAAATGAATGAGATGTCTCAGGGCAACTTGTCGTACTTCTAGCTCTCGGAAAAGGATCTCTGGCAGGCAGGAAGAATTTAGACGAAGAAAAGAGAGAAGCCTATCACTGAACTGTGAAACCGGCCTCTCTACTCACACATTCCAAATATTAACTCTTCAAAGCCTACCAAAATCTAAGCATGGTTTACTCCTATGTCTCACTTCACCATCAATAGCTTCTATATTCCAGAGCGACTCAGAGCCATTAATCACTTTTTCAGTTCTCACCAACCCATACAGTAAGTACTTAACATGAATTTGATTATTTTATTTTATTTTATTTTAATACAGGGTCTCACTATGTAGCACAGGCTGGCCTCCAACTTGGCATCCTCCTGACTCTGACTCCTGAGTGCTGGGATTTCAGGCATGTGCCATCAGACCAGGTAGGTTGGATTCTTACTCAAACTCAGCCACCTGTCTATCCAATAAATAGAGGATACTTGGTGGTTAATGTAGTTATCATGGTAAAGGATGCCCTCAGAGGTATGATATGTGTTCTGAAATCTCAGAACACCTCATCTACCTCTGAACCACATTTGATACTTGTGAATTCTGATATGACAGCCACATGCCATTCCCTACTCAAATGTGGCGGGTACCTTGCTGGGTGAAGAGTTCCTTCAATCTAAGCTCACCTTTGCTCAGTGTCCTCTTCAGGAAGATCAGAACCTAGAAGAAATGAAAACAAAGACTGTGCAATCTGTTAAACACAAAGCCCTACTCTATTCACTTGATGTTTAGACATGAGGCCAGCATCTCATTAGGAATCTCAGTAGTATGGTAAATGACAGATCTCTTTAGGGGATGGAAGGAAAGATGATGGACATTTAGCTGTGTCTTGCGAGTCCACAAGCCCATGGCTGAGAGACTATTCTTTCATCTCTCCTCTCTCTCAAAATATTTTTTTTCCTTCAGATGCAGTACTGAGTGGTAGAACCCAGGGAGTTGCACATGCTTGGTAAGTGCTCTGCCACTGATCTGCACCCTCAGTCCCTTTATTTGTTTGTTTATTTATTTGAGATGGGGTCTAAGTAGTGCAGGCTGTGTCTGGCCTTGAATGTGTGATCCTCCTTCCTCTGTTTCCCAAGTCTCTAGGATTCCAAGTGTGCACCACAGTGCCTGTCTTACTTTTTATAACATGGAGTAGCCAATTTTCTGTTTTCTGGTTACAAAGCAGAGCTCCACATACTATGAATGTCTTACCAGCTGAGCCTGGAGCACAGACTGCTGGGCATCCTATACCTCAAGTCAGGATCTTTACTTGACATTTAATCCAAAATGTTAAAGTTTATTTTGATTGGATTTTCAGAAACTAATGAAAATGATTAAACAAAAGATAACAAAATCCCACAACTCACTGCAGTAATGACATTTCCATCATGCATGCTTACTGCCTCTTCTAGGAGCTGTAGCTTGTCCTGTAAGGAGCGGAATCTTTCCAGTGAACAGACCTGGCAGAATAAGAACACAAGGAGCCTGTAAGGGAAGAAACATTACCTGTGTTCCTTTGTCACTACAAAGTGAGGGCTGGGCAATAAGAATATCCGCAAGAAGAGTCTCTTTGTATTTACACCATGGTCCCCACTACTCTGTAAGACAGTAGGTTCCCATGACATCCTCTCTAGTTCAATCTGATGCCCTCCAAGATGCTAATGTCCTGGAGTCTTGACAAAGACAACAGATAGAGATCACGTGTTCTTTTTAAAAATGAGGTATAATTTACATATAATAAAATCTACTCTATTTAATTGTATAGTACAGTGAGGGTTTTTTTGTTTTTTGGTTTTTTTTTTGGCGGTAATGGGGGTTAAACCCAGGGCCTTGATGCAAGTGCTGTACCACTGAGCTGCACCCGCAGCCCATTTTTTTACTTTTTGAGACAGGGTCTCACTAAATTATGCAGACTGCCTCTGGTCTTGAACTTGCAATCCTCCTGTCTCTGCCTCCCGAGTCACTGGGATTACAGGTGTGCATCACTGCACCATGCACAATGAGGTTTTTTATTAGTATTTTACTTAAACATGTTACTGGGGTACAGAGTATAAGTCATTTGATAGATCCATTATGCAACTATTAAATCAGTTTTGCTTACACTGCTACCTCAAACATTTTACAGAACAAATAAGCAAAAGAAAAAAAGAAATTCAGAGTTGTTTCCTGTATTTTACATTTTTCTCTCCCTCTTAGCCCTTCTACATTCTTCCTCCTCCCCTTCCCTACCTCCCATCATCCATTCCTTTCCACTGGTCCCCCTCCCCCCTCATATTGGGTCCACTTGTATTTTCCATTCTTAGATAAGTATGTTTGTAAATTTATAATTATATATACATACACACACACACACACACACACACATATACATATATACATATATATACATATACATATACATATACACATACATATACATATATACATATATACATATATATATACATGTATATATATGTGTGTGTGTATATATATAATTTTTTTCTTTTAAGATACATTTAACTCCAGCATATGAATGATAATGTGGTATTTCTCTTTTGGAGTCTGGGTTATTCCACTTAAAATGATACTCTTCGGTTCCATTGATTTTGCTGCAAATGACATAATTTCATTCTTCTTTACTGCTGAATAGTATTCCACTGTGTATATATGTCACATTTTTTAATCCAATTGGCTGTTGATGGACATCTGGGTAGATTCCATACCCTTGTGATTGTGAAGAGTACCACATTAAATAGGGAAGTGCAGGTATCACTGTAGTATGGTGACTTATCTTTCTTTGGGTATATTCCTAGAAGTGGTACAGCTGGATCGTATAGCAGTTCTATTTTTAGTTTCCTAAGGTACCTCCATATTGATTTCTAAAGTAGCTGAACTAATTTATAGTCCCACCAGCAGTGTAAATGCAGTGAGTTTTAAAAACTATATAAATTTATATAACCACTACCACAATAAAGATACAAAACATTTCTGTCACTCTAAAATGGTCCCTTTGTCCAATGTGAGATTAATGCCCTCCTTTCATCCCTATCCCCTGGCAACCACTCATCTGTTTTCAGTTTTGCCTTTCTGAGAATCTAATAAAAATAAAATGGTATTAACATGTACTCTTCTGTAACTGGCTTCTTTCATTCAACAACATGTTTATGAGATGAAACCATGTGTTGTGGTATTACTAATTTATTCTTATTTATTACCACGTTGCTTCCCATTGTATGGCTATTCCACAGTTTCTTTATTCATTTACCTGCTCATGGATATTTGAGTGGTTTCCAATTTGGGGTTTTTGCAAATAAAGTTGCTATGAATTGGGCACCATGGCATATGTCTATAATCCCAGCAAATCAAGAGGCTGAGGCAGGAGGATGACAAGTATGAGCCCAGAGGCAGGCTGCACAAATTAGGATCAAAATAAAAAGTAAAAATAAAATAGGGCCTAGGTGTGTAGCTCAGTGGTGAAGTGCTTGCCTAGCATATGCAAGGCCCTGGCTTCAGTCTGAAGTACCATCCCCTCCCTGCAAAAAAGCTGATATGAACATCTATATATAAGGCTTTGTATGTATACGTGTTTTAATTTGTCTTGGACTATAAATCTCTAATACTACAAATGAAGAAAGGGAAGATTTTTATCAGTTTCTGTAGTTTGATTGAGGAAGAAATCAGGATACATTGAGAATTACTAGTAATTGAAATGCAAAAGTTGGAAACAAAGAAGGATCGGTAGTTGGAAAATATGGCCTTGGTGATAGAAACAATGTTGAAGTTCACATGATAGAATTTTTGTCAGGCCAATGACACATTTTTTTCACCAACATAAACAGCAAACACACACGGAATTTACTAGATGGAACATACAGGAATCAAACTGACTACATTTGTGGAAAGAGACAATGGAAACTCTCAATATCAAAAGTCAGAATAGGACCAGGTGCTGAGTGTGGATCAGACCATCATCTGTCCATATGCAGGTTCAAACTGAAACTAAAGAAAATTAGAGGTGGGGCGCAGTGGCGCATGCCTGTAATCCCAGTGGCTCGGGAGGAGGAGGCGGGAGGATCGCAAGTTCGAGACCAGAGGCAGTCTGCGTAACTAAGTGAGACCCTGTCTCAAAAAGTAAAAAAATGGGCTGAGGTGCAGCTCAGTGGTCCAGCAGTTGCAGAGCATGCAGGCGCGAGGCCCTGGGTTCAACCCCCAGCACCGCAAAAAAAAAAAAAAAGAAAAAAGAAAAGAGAAGAAAATTAGAATAAGTGTACAAGAGCCAAGGTGTGACCTTGAGTATAACCCACCTGAGTTCAGAGACCACCTGAAGAACAGATTTGATGCATTAGACACTAAGATCAAAGACCAGATGAATTGTGACATGACATCAAAGGCATCATTTATGAGGAAAAAAAAGGTTATTAAATAGGCAGGAAAAAAAGAAAAGACCAAATTACATGTCAAAAGAGACCCTGAGACTTGTCCTTGAATGTTGGGCAGCTAAAGTAAAAGGAAGACATGATGAAGTTAAAGAACTGATGAGAAGATTTCAAAGGGCAGCTCTAGATGACAAAATCAAATATCATAATGATATGTGAAAAGAGCTGGAGATAGAAAATAAAAAAAGAACACTTTTTTTACAAGCTAAAGAATTGAAGAAAAAATTCAAGCCTCAAGTGGCAATACTGAAGGATTCTAGAAGACAGCACCATATAACAAGAGGGAAAATATTAAAAGATGCAGGAAACATCAAAAGAAGATGAAAAGAACATAGTGTCATTACACCAAAAAGAATTGGATGACCAACCATTCTAAGAGGTTGCACATGATCAGAAACAAATGTTACTGAAGGAAGAAACAGAAGCTGCCTTTAAGGCACTGGTGAAACACAGGCTTCAAGAATTGATGCAATACCAATAGAGATGTTTCAACAAACAGATGTAGCACTGGAAGTGCTCACTTATTTATGCCAAGAGACCTGAAAAACAGCTACCTGGCTAACTGACTGAAAGAGATCCATATTTGTGCCTATTCCCAAGAAAAGGGATCCAACCAAATGTAGAAACTATCAAACAATATCATTAACATCTCACACAAGTAAAATTTTGCTAAAGATCATTCAAAAGTGACTGCAGCAATACATTAACTGATGGAAAATCAATCTAGATTCAGAAGAGGGCATGGAACCAGGGACATCATTGCTGATGTCAGGTGGATATTAGCTGAAAACAGAGAATACCAGAAAGGTGTCTACCTATGTTTTATTGACTATGCAAAAGCATTTGATTATGTGGATCAGAACAAATTATGGATAACATTGCGAAGAATGGGAATACCAGACCACTTAATTGTACTCATGAGGAATCTGTACATGGACCAGGAGGTAGTTGTTCAAACAGAACAAGGAAACACTGCCTGGTTTAAAGTCAAGAAAGGTATGTGTCAGGGATGTCTACTTTCACTGTACCTCTTCAATCTCTATGCTGAGCAAATAATACAAGAAACCAGACTTTATGAAGAAGAACGTGGCATCAGGATTGGAGGAAGATTCATTACTAACCTGCATTACGCAGATGACACAACTTTGCTTGCCTTCAGTATGGACTGTGTCTCAACATCAAGAACACAAAAATCCTTACAACTGGGTCAGTAAGCAGCTTCATTATAAATGGAGAAAAGATTGAGGTTCTCTAAGATTTTGCTTTACTTGGTTCTACAATCAACACCCATGGAAGCAGCAGTCAAGAAATCCTTAGGAAAAGCTGTTGTAAAAGAACTCTCTAAAGTGCTGAAAGCCTGCAGCTATAGCCCTGTGGCATCCGATCCCGTCAGATCTCAGAAGCTAAGCAGGGTCAGGCCTGGTTAGTACCTGGATGGAAGACAGCCTGGGAACACCAGAAGCTGTAGGCTTGGGAGAAGGACCTGGCAACCCCCTCCCAAAAATCAATCTGCCATTGAAAACCCTATGAACAGCAGAAGCACTGACAATAGTGTTTCCCCTGTTGTACAGAGGGTCGCTATGAGTCGGATACCGACTCGACGGCACCTAACAACAACAACAACAACAACAACAACAACAAAGTGCTGAAAAGTAAAGATGCCACATTGAAGACAAAGGTGTGCTTGATTTATGCCATGGTATTTTCAATTGCATCATATGGTTGTGAAAGCTGGACACTAAACAAGCAAGACAGGAGAAGAATTGATGCTTTTGAATTATTATGCTGGAGATAAATACTGAATATACCATACACTGAAAAAGATCTGTTCTAGAAGAAGTGCAACCAGAGCGCTCCATGGAAGCCAGAATTGTTAGTCTATGTCTTATGTATTTTGGACATGTTGTCAGGAGGGACCAATCCTGGAGAAGGACATTATGTTTGGAAAAGTAGCAGGTCAACAACTTCAACTACATGGATTGACAGTGTCTGCAACAATGGGCTTAAACCTAAAAAGATGTGTACATGGCACAATGTCGGGTAATGTTGGGTAATGTTTCCTTCTGTTGTACGTAGGGTCACTATGAGTTGGACCTGACTTGATGGCACTTACTAACAACAACGTTACCAATTTTTCAATGGCCATTTGTGTACCTTTTGTGATGTATGTGATCAAACCTTGTGCATTTTTTATTGGATTATCTATTTTATTACTGAACTACAAGAGTTCTTTATATATTCTGGACAAAAGTACTTTGTAATATATGGGTTTTGGAAATATTTTCTCCCAGCAATGGTAAGTCTTTTCATGCTTTTAACTGTGCTTTTGAAAAGCAACACTTTTCATTTTGATGAAGTCCATTTTATCTTTTTTTTTTTTCCTATTATGGTTCATAGTCTTTTTTTCCTTGGGAAATAAATCTTTGCCCTACCAAGATCAGAAGGGTTTTCTCCTATATTTTCTTCTATAAGTTTTGCAGATTTAGCAGTTCCTTACATTTAGTTCTACAATCCATTTTGATCTACTAATTATCACAATGTTAACTCTCCCTTACATTTAGTTCTATGATCCATTTTGATCTACTAATTATCACAATGTTAATTCTCCCAAAATTAATCTATAGATATAATGAAATTCCAACCAAAATCCCAATAGTTCTTTGAAGACACTGACAAGCTGATATTATATATGAAAACAAGAATAGCCAAAACCAACTTGGAAGTGAAGAACAAAGCTGAAGGTTGAAAGCTTTAAATGTGGAAGTTACCTGATTTCAACATTTACTACAATGCTATAATAATCAAGGCTGTGGCACTAGCATAAGGATAGACAAATCAGTGAACGAGAATAGAGGATCCAGAAAAAGACCTACATATATATAATCAATTGATTTTCAAAAATGGCCCCAAGGTAATTCAATGAGGAAAAGATGGTCTTTTCAACAAATAGTGCAGGGAAAAATGAGGACCTACATGTACAAAAGTTACCCCACAATGTATCATAGACCTAAAATTTTAAGACTACTCTTACTCTTTTTTTTTTGAGACAGGGTCTCACTATGAAGCCTGGATTGACCTCAAACTTACCATGTGACTTAGGATGGCCTTGAACTTGCAATCTTCCTATCTCAATCTTCCAAGTGCTAGCATTATAGGTCTGTGCCACATGTAACTACTCTTACTCCTAAAATGTACTTTTTCCTCTCATCTACCACTATTTTCCCCTGTGTTATCAAGGCAACACTAAACCCTGAAGAGGTGCAGATTTTGTACCTAACTCTCAACCTTAGAGGATTTATTTTCCTTCTGAAAACCACTTCATTTAGCAGATAGGAGCTGATGAGAGAAGTCAAAAATTCCTGCTTGTGGGAACAAGCTATCCAACTCGCTGAAGAATCCCATAAGAATTCTCTGTCCAGTGGCCTTACCTTGCCCTTCCGGAGGCGTCGCACTGTATCATTGGGGCTCCAGTCATTGCTATAATCCTGAAACATTAGTAACATGAATCCAGAATGTTAATGGATCAGAATTATCAGTGTACCATCTCCTCAAACTCAGTCTTGTCTCCAAAGGGGAAATATTTTGTGGGAGGTTCTGATGAGAAAAATGAAGAACTGGGATGCTCTTGTTTTGAATTTAGTCTTGGTGTAAGTTTTTGAAAGAGCTAGAACACAGCAAACAGGCAAAAAGAGATAGATCAAAGATGATGAACCAACTAACAAAGCCCATAACCTATGCCTACTGTTTCAGGATTTCAACTCCTACATGCAATTAAAATCACATTTTGAGATACTAATAATTAACACCTTTGGCTAAGAGAAGAAAAGAGAGACATTTGAGACATGTTCTCTTGATCACAGAATGTGTTTTCTTCTTTAGGAATCAATTTACTTTTTTACATGTTTCATGAGAATATGAGCTCCATCAAGCTTCCAGACTGTAGTGATTTATCTCTAAGTTTCAAAGTACAGCCCTCAAAAGGCTTAACATAATGGGTAAGGAAAGGATGCTAGGACTAAGTCAGGAAAATGTAGCTTCTGAGTCCAACTTTCATCCTGTGAGGTGAGGCCCCAAGAAAAATCTAATGTTGAGAAACCCAGTTTTCTCATCTATATAACAGAGTGAAAACACAGTCACGTGCTGCAGAGTAACATTTTGGTCAATGACAAACTGCATATACAATAAGTGGTCCCCTAAGATTATAATGGAGTTGAAAAATTCCCACTTTTTGTGACACTCTGGGTTGAACCCAGGTCCTCACGCATGCTAGACAAGTGCTCCACCACTGAGCTGCACCCCAGCCCCTTTTCAGGTTATTTATTTCTGAGACAGGTCTGAGTTGCACAGGCTGCCTCTGGCCTCAAATCTGTGATCTTCCTGCTTCTACCTCCCAAGTGCCTGGGATTATGGGTGTGTACCATGGCATCTGGCTTGCCTGGTATTACCATACCTTTTCCATGTTTAGATATACAAACATTCACCATTATGTTACAGTGGCTTAGGGCAACAATCCCAAACTTTTTTGGCACCAGGGACCAGTTTTGTAGAAGACAATTTTTCTGTGGACCTGAGGTGGAGCTCAAGCAGTAATGTGAGCAATGGGGAATGACTGTAAATACAGATGAAGTTCACTTGCTCCCTCTCCATTAACCAGTAAGTGTGGCCTGGTCCCTAACAATTATATAGGTCTGCAGCCTGGGTGCTAGGGATCCTTTGCCTAGAGTATTCAGAACAGTAACATGCTATATAGTTTTATGACCTAGGAGTATAATAAGCTATACTATCTAATCCTGTGCAAATATACTCTATGATGTTTGCACAATGATGAAATTGCCTAACAATCCATTTTTTAGAATGCATCCTTGTCACTAAGTGACACATGATTGTAATATCTGCTCAAAGAGTTGGGAAAATTAAGCAAGGTAACATATATCAAAGTATTCTATACTGGATAAAGTACTCCCCCCAATATTAAGATATAACTCACCCTATACTCTCCCTTGGGCCTCCTCAGCTCTGGAGCATAGGTTTTGGCAGGTGTGTCCGAGAGAGCTGAAAAAGAACCGGCAGCTGGTTTGGAAAGGCAATTTCTTTCTTGGGGTTCTTTTGCTCTACTATTTCCTTCTCACACACTTTTTTTAACGGTAGACTCCAAAGTACTACTTTATGGCCAAAAAATAGAACTCAGTTCTTTCCCAAGACAGTATCCCTAGAAGTCACCTCTTGCCCCTATAGTATGAATGATTTCTACCTCCTTACTATCAGAAAAATTCTCTAGTAATGATGATAAGAGTCAGAGGAAAGTTCATCTAATCTTCTAATTACTACTTGTTGCCATAACTCCCCAGACTTTACCCCAGATCAGGAACATCCCCCATAGCAATTAAGAGAGGAGGTCCAATGCTTACCGTCAGAAAGGGACTGGAAACTTCCGGTTCTAGTTCTACCTAAAGGTAAAGAACATGAGAGGAAAGAGGTCAATAGTTCAAGTCAGAGCCATCCAGATATAGTTAAGGACATTGTGTATATAGAATCTTGTCATGCAAAATGGAAAGTTTTTAAGGCTTAAAAAACCATTTATTCAACCTCAGAAATCTCATAGGGAGAATTTTTTTAAGGGGGGGCAGGTGTACTGGGATACTTAAGGCCTCATACATCCTTTGCAAGTGCTCTACCACTGAGCTGTACCCCTAGCCTATTTTTTTATTTTTTATCTTGAGACAGCATCTTGCTAACTTATACAGGCCTCTGGCCTCAAACTTGCAATACTCCAGAGTCACTGGGATTATAGGCATGTCCACAGTGTCCAGCTGGGAAACTTTTTATAACTGTAGTAAAATATATATAACATAAAACTTAACATTTTAGCCATTTTTAAGTGTATAATTCAGAGGCATTAAGTATATTCACATTGCTATACAGTCATCACTACTATCTATCTCCACAACTTTGCCATCCTCCCAAACTGAAACTCTATGCCTTTAAACAATAACTATTCCCTCCATCCCCCATCCTTGGTAACAACCACTCTACTTTCTGTCTCTATGAATCTGTCTATTCTAAGTACTTCATATAAATGGAGCCATACAATACTAGTACTTTTGTACTAGTCTTCAGGGTTCATCCATGTTATAACATGTATCAAAATTTCATTTATTATGTGTATACATGTAATTTCATGGATACCACATTTTATTTATCCATTCAGCTCTCAAATAACACATGGGCTATTTTCTTTCTTTCTTTCTTTTTTTTTTTTTTTTTGGCTATTGTGAATAACGTTGTTTCAAATATTAGTGTACAAATACCTGTTCAAGATCCAGCTTTCAATTCTGTTTGGTACATACCTAAAAGTGCAACTGCTGTATCACATGGTAATCTTATGTTTAATTTTTTGGAGGAACTGCCACACTATCTTTCACAGTGGCTACACCACTTTATATTCCCACTGGGAATAGACAAGTGTTCCAAACAGCATTGTACAAGAGGCAAGGAGGAATTCTGATCAAGGCAAATTTCTTCAGTACATGTCATACAGAACAATGTGAATTTGGTTCATATTTGAGAAATTCAGTCTAACACCCATGAACTTCTCAATTCTCTCACTCCTAATACTCAGCTTCCAGCTCCAATAATTCATTATTTTTCAATAATCCTTTTCTTCCAGAATATATGAAAATTATAGCCTAAGCGTTTTCCTGAGAAAAAAAAGACAGGGACTTCCCTGTCTCTTGACCATCATTCTTCACCTCTAAAGAAGCTGCTCAAGGAGTAGGTGGAAGAAGGTTTGGGTAGTTGTGCATAGGAGGAGAAGCTGTTTCGGCTCTTTAGCTGTTCACGCCCCTCATGGGTTGACCCACTGTTACCAGCAGTCTCTTTGATGGACCACAAGATACCTGCAAGATAGTAAGAACCAAATCAGTAAGTCTTATCCAAAACAAATCTTTGACACCCAATATTCAACAAACTCTAAAAGGTTTCATTAGAGGCTCTGGTCCCTTGGCCAGCTGGGGCCAAGGAAAAAGATAGAATCAAATAACCTAATCAACAGAAAAATGAGTAAAGGACATGAATAAATAGATCATAGAAAAGGAAATCCAAATGGCTTTTCCATATATGAAAAGATGCCCTACTTCCCTCTTAATAATAACAGCATTACAAATTAAAAATATAAGGAGATACCATTGGTCCCCTATAATAAGGGCAAAGATTCAAAAACTTAATAATATTCTTTTGTGCCAAGGCTGTGGAGAAAACAAGAACCCTCCTACATTGCTGTTTGGAGCACAAATTGGTACAACTCTCATGGAGGGCCATTTGGCAACATCTAATATCCTATGCTGGGCTGGGATTTAGCTCAGTTGGTAGAGCGTTGTGCTGTAGTCTCTGAGGTCCCGAGTTCAGTTCCCAGCACCATAAAAATGGGAGAAGGACCTGGCAATCCACTCCCAAGGCAATCCTGAAACAGTCAACCGTTGAAAATCCTATGAGGGTCACTATCAGTTGGATACCAATTCATCGGCACCTAACAACAACAACAAAATATCCTATGATAGTGATTCTACTTCAAGAAATGATCTTACATTTATTCATACATGGTCAGAATACAAAGTTATTGATACAAGTATAAAAAACAAAAAGTTGGAAACAATATAAAGATCATCAATAGTAAAATGTTTAAATAAATTATGGTAAGTCATACAAAACAATGCTATAATACTACTTAAAAAATGAGAGAGAATGAAAAAGTTCTTTAATATACCAATATGGAAAGATCTCCAAGCTACATTATCAGATAAGATAAGCAAAAGATAAAGTATGCTACTGCTTGTGTAAACACAGGAGGTAAAAATAAATATTCCTTAAGTATTTCAGGGCAAAGAATCTTTAGCTGGTCACACAATAAGCACAAAACACTGATTGGTTTTTGGGAGGGCAGGGACTGAGAACTGAGAAGATTCATAACAATATAGAAGAGAAAGTTATCAATGTATACTTTTAATACTTTTTTGGTTTTTAAATCATGTTGTAATAGTTCCTATTTTTTAAGAAAAATCAGGTAGACTCTGCAAAGATATTAAATGGTATTATATAAAGGCTAGGCAGTAAGACTTGGTGGCTAATGAAGTTACTATATACCAACCAGTTGTTGTTGTTAGGTGTCATCTAGTTGGTGTTTGACTTACAGCGACCCTATGTACAATAGGCTAAACACTATTGTTACATTTCTCTGTTATGCTTCATAGGGTTTTCAATGGCTGGTTGTGTTTTGGGAGTGAGTTGCTAGGTCCTTCCTCCAAGTTTATAGCACCTGGTGTTCCCTGATGGTCTCTCATGCAAGAACTGACCAGGCCCAACCCTGCTTAGCTTTTGAGATCTGACAGGATTGGATGCCACAGTGGTACAGACACCAACCAGTTAGGAGTATTTAAGTCAATAGTTCCCAAACATGACTATATATTAGAGTCACCTACAGTACTTATTAAAAATCATGACCCCTCACTGAGGGTATAACCCAGTGGTAGAGAATAAGGCCCCGAGTTCAGTCCCCAGCAGCAAAACAAAAACTCTGACCACCCCCACAAGACCTACTAAATGAGAATCTCTGAAGTAAAGTCTATGAATCTGTGATTTTAACAAGCAATCCCAATGAGCCTAAAATAGCTATCCAAGCTATCACTCTAGGACAGATCTAAAGCCATCAGGAACTACTGCTGCATTTCACTAGGTATCTTCTCCTGAGATAAATGCTCATCTGATAATAGTCTACCTTCATTCCCTTTCCTGACTAGCACTGAGACAAACAAGTGGAGGCTTCACCAGTGATGAAAATCCTGAATACCTCTCCTCCTAGGGCCTCTTCTACTTACTTCCCACAGGCTCTCCAGTCCAGCTGACTCGCTCCAGGTCATCATCGTTGTCATCATCCACGAAGTCTCGAAGGCTATTCACTGCCCGCTTGGATTCCTTTAACTGGAGAAGGATGTAAGTCAGGGTACTCAGGTAATCATCACTTCCTACCTCTCTCTTTGATAACCTAGAAAGCTGAGCAACTGGGACTTGAAGTTCACCTTCTGCAATCCTAAACCTAGCTGACCTGGTATTTATTAAGAAAACAAATTGCATTTTAACCAACACTGCAGTCTAGTGGCAAACGAGTAAGTAGGAATCACAGCCCCTTTTAAGTTCTAATCATATTCCTGGAAATGCTTTCCTGTGTAAACCAGAGTGTACTTACCTCTCCCAAAATAACTATTGCCTCATTTGTAAAAAAGATACAATAAAGATGAATCTTCTAATCCAGATTGTCTTTCAAAAACAAAACAGCCAATTACAGTGGTGTGTGCCTGTAGTCCCAGCTCCTTGGGAGGCTGAGGTAGGAGCATCACTTGAGCCTAAGAGTTCAACACCAGCCTGAGCAATACAGTGAGACCCTACCACAAAAATAATAATTATATTGCATGAAGAAAAGACTTAGGATTCTTGAAAAAAACTGAAAAGGATGAAACATCTTAAGAAGATAAAGTAGCTGGGTGCCATGGCATACACCTGTAATCCCAGTACTCAGGAGATTGAGGCAGGATTGCAGGTCTGAGGCCAGGGGCAGTCTGCACAACTTAGCAAGACCCTGTCTCAAAATAAAAATATAAAATAAAAAAGAGGCTGGTGGTGCAGCTCAATGGTGGCGCACTTGTTTAGTATACATGAAGCCTTGGGTTCAACCTTCAATACTGCCAAAAAAAAAAAAAAAAAAAAAAACAGAAAGAAGGTAAGGTAAGAAGGGCAGAGTTGGTTTTTATACTCTTTTATATTCTTTCTGGCTCTTTCGTGATGGATTTTTTTTCCATGAAAGTTGCTGTAATTTGGATCCTGAATGTCCTCCAAAGGCCTATATGTTAAAGGTTTGGTCCTCAGCATGGTGCCATTGCAAGGTGGTGGAACTTCTGAGAGGTGGGGCCTTGTGCTTGATACTTAGGTCATTGTGGGCTTGCCCTCAAAGGGGACTGTGGGACTGTGCCCCCTTCTATTTCCTCTTTGTTTCATGGCATGAGGTAAGCAGCTTTGTTCCGTCAGGTGTTTATATCATGATGTGCTGCTTCATCACAAGACCAATGCAATAGAGCCAAACAATCATGGTCTGGAATTTCCAAAACTCTGAACCAAAATGAATTTTTCTCTATATATTTTATCAAGTATTTCAATCTAGTATGGAAAGCTGAGTAACACCGATGCTTTATTGAAGATCTGACTCAAAACATTTCCAAATGTAATGGAGACTCAGTCAAAAGTCAGGTTACCCAAGATGCAAGGGCAAAGAATTTTACAGTGGCATCATGGAGGAGAGTATGACCTTCAGCAGTTGTCTGTAGAAATCTACCTGTGAGAGCTCATCATCCTCATCATCAAAGGTGAAAGCCTTGAACTTAGAGCTATTCCAGTATTCCTCTTCATCACCCTTCGTCCGATTCATCTGGAATGAGAATAAGACAGATACATGTTCCTTTCTGGGTCCCTACTGAAAGAGCTCCAAAAGCTTTCTATTCTTCACTACTAACTGCTCCCAGAAATCAAGGATGTAGAAAAGAATCTAGTAAGGCAAATATTGAACCTGCCATATGAAATCAGATCCTTGAGTTTCCAACTGATCAGATATACTTTTGATCCTCTAGCTACCGAAAAAGTCATTCATTCCTACAACCTCAGGTTTGTTCATGGCACTCTCTCAAGTGTTGTAATGGCTAATAAAAGTGCAAGACACAGTCCTTCTCCTGAAGGACCCTACCACAGAGCTGGGGTTTTCAGCATAATAGTGCAAGGCAGGTAAATGCTGTAAGAATTCATCACAAACTTTGCTGAAGACACAAAGACCAATCAAAGCACATGAGAAACATAATAACTGCATTCATGTATTCAACATATTCTAAAGAGTGCCATCTCTGAGGTACCATTCTAGGCTTCTGGGATGGTACAATTCATAAAATTGACAATATCTCACTCTCATCTATGCTTTTTAAATGCCTGAAGGAATTAAAGCAAAGCAATTAAAATAATTATTTTGCCTATATCTCAGGTCATGAATATTTTATTAATAACTTGGCCAAAATTTTGGGAAATGAGAGCATGGCTAAAGAAAGACAATATACAAAGAATTATTCAAAAAACCACACATCCCTCTCATAACTACTCTAAAATTAGATTTCACCCTGAAAAAACAAGTTTTTCCTCTGGAATTACAAACTATCAATGCCAACTGAATTAGAGTGAAAACTATGGTTTAAGCCAAGAACTAGGTACCAAAACTTCAGCAGCAACAAAGATCACTCCAAAGGCTATACAGTGTCAAGTTCCAAAGAATCAGTCTGCTTTTTCTTTTATTTTAATAGTATCTTTCTTAATAAAAGCTTTAGAAACACTCATTATGGGATCTCTGTTGAGGCTTTAGATGGCCTTTAACATACTCTACTATCACTTCCCGACTGTTTTCAAGTTAGGAGGGATAAGAATGGCAAAAGTATGGAGGGAACTTTCTGGAATCTGGTCCCTTCTCACAGCAAACATCACTAATTGATTCTTACTGAACCCAGAAGTGGCTCAAAAAATCTTTTTCGATATTTAATTCCAGGGAGTCAAAACCCTAAAGAAAACCTAACAGACACAATGAAATCATTCCTAATGGGAGTAAAGCCATAGGCATTGTACTTAAGGAGCCTTCAAGTCCAATCTTGATTTCTCCAACCCTGAGCAAACTAAGTAAATGACTTTACTTCTAAGCCTTGAAGAAAATGATATCCTATCCTACAGAGCTACAGTGGAGAATAAGTACTACTCAGAAAAATCTAACAAAGTACCTAGCAGAAAGTAAATACTAAACGTTAGCTCCTTTTAGTATTGGTTATCTTATGGACATCTTTCCTTATCTGGATGGGCATAACAGATGACTATAGCAGGATTGTTGTGAGGATTAAACAAGGTATTACAAGTAAAGTGCTTAGTGCCTGACAGAAAGTTAAGACCTATCATTAACTTTTATTCATTATCATGATACTTTGGAAAAAGCTAGAAAAAAATTTTTAAGCAATTCTAAAAGCTTTAAAATTTCTGAGTGGCCACAAACGTTGAAGGTGTGTATAGAACATATAAATGTCTTTGGCACATGTACAAGTTCATAAAGTACTTTGTCATTCATTTGATCCTCAGGACAATCCTACAAGGTAGGCTTGGCAGATTCCTTCTCTGTTTCACTGCCAAGGAAAACAAGATACAAAAGAAATACCAAAAGCAATTCTGTTCATTTCTCCTATAATAAAATACAATGCAGGTTTTCTAGCTCCCAGATTATTTCTGGCTTAAATGGTCCTTCTAACTACCTATTTATCACTCTTGGGAAAACTAGGGCAGGTCTTCATCTTGATAACAACAGACAAGCATAGAATGTATCTAACAAATCCAGTACTCCATCAGAGAATTTCTGAAATTTTTTAAACCCCGCAATGGCAGTGGATACCTGATATCAGTTTGGACTTCCAGTCCAAATGAGAAGCTAGATTTATTTGTCAGGTAAAGTGATGATTTAATAGCTCCAGAAATTACAAAGCGATTAGGTAGTTTTAAAAGTGATGTAAAAAGGTGCTTCAACATGACTTAAAACACTTCGGAGGTTTGTCCTTATAGTCACCGGTACAATGACACCCCACAGTGTAGGGTGATAAATCCAAGGGGAGAATGGGAACATGGCAAAGGAAAACAGAAGCAGCAGTTAAAGAAACAAACCAAAAAATATCCCCCAAACCCCACAACCATGGCGCTGTCTCACACCCTCTAGAAATCATCTCCTGATACGTCAGGCTCGGTTTCAAGGTGAGGTCTGTGAACTGACAGAGAACAGGGGTTAGAACACGATGACACTACTGGCGAACGACCAGGAAGCCCCGGATCTACCGCAGTCGCCAGAGCCCAGCGATCCCTGGAGAGTAAATGCCAGTTCAGGACGAAATCTCGGGTTCTGAAATAAACGCTGGGGTTCAGAGGACACCCCAAATCCCGAGCATACTCCAGCACCCAAGAGTGGCCCGGACTAGAAGAGAGACCGGTAGATATATGCCTCAGAGAAGAGGAGGAAAGAATCAGGATACGGAGAGGGTGGAGCCAGCCAGATACGTGGCCCAAGGGACTTGGGACACCCTCACCTCTTCCACACCGAGCCCTCCTTCTCAGGGAAGCGCCAGCCTCGGCCACCAGACCAGCCTTTCTGACCGAGTTGTGCGGCATAGAGAAGGGGAGAAAGGGGGACAGTTGTCAAGCTAGTCACGTGTAAAGACGGTGGCCGCAGAGTATGCTGGAAGTTGTAGTTCCCTAGTCTCTGCCGCCAGGCGCTGTCCGGGTGGCCGCGGCGCTTCTTCACTACCACCCCCAGATACCCCAGCGCGCTGTGCTAGGTCATTTCCTCTACTTTCGGCGCGACCTTCCGCGGTTATCCCGGAGTGTGTGTGTCGGGGGGCATTTAACAAGACTACAACTCCCATGAGGCTCAGCAGGGCCGACTTAGGGCCTGAGGAAACAATGAGGCATATCTACTGTGTCCCTATAGGTGAAGATTGGTAGTGTGAGGTGCTGGAATTCGGGTCCCTTTGGGCACAACCTGAGGGAATTTGAGGAACTCTAGAATATGCGGAACTTATTATCCGGCGACTTGAAACGGAAGTAGCTGGTAGGACGGGGAGGAGCCGGAAGTTAGGTCAGGGATGGGGTGGGGGTGGAGGGAAAAGCAAGCCAGGAGGTACTGCGGCCGCTTCTAGTAGTTTCCAGGCGCTGCCGGGCGGCTGGGACCGAGCGGTCCTGAGGCTGTGGCTGCGGCTGCTTGGGAGCTGGTGGCAGCGCGTTAGGAGAGCCGATGGCCAAGTGGGGTGAGGGCGACCCACGTTGGATCGTGGAGGAGCGGGCGGACGCCACCAACGTCAACAACTGGCACTGGTGAGGGCCAACAAGGCAGGCCGCAGGAGCGCTGCGAACCGGCTAAGGTTTGGGGGTTCCTGGAACCTTGGCAGACAGAGCTGGGGCCCAGGTAGCTCTGGCTCTGAGATTGGGGGTGGGACTTCCCTGTGCTAGGGGTCCTCTCCACCTCCCGACCACGATCTTGGTGTTTGGAGCGAGGAGGTCTACGTGGACTGCAGTGTCCCAGAGGAGGGATTTGAGAGAGACGAGAACAGAACGTCCTAGTTGCTGCATCCAGCCTGAGCAGAGAGATACTTCCTACACGTGGCTAGAGGAGCCAGTGAGACTCAACTCTCGCTTGTGTTGGGAGATTGCTGGGGAAGTCTTCGGGGCCTGGACGCTGTAATTCTATTCTGCGAGTTACAGTGAAAGTAAAAGTCAGTCATAAGGGACCGCTGCCTCAGTTCAGCGGGAGGTGGTTTGGAACGTGTTCTGAGAGGCGCTCCGAGCGCTAGGTTGCTGGAGACGCCGCGCGGCCTTTCACCCGGAACTATTGAGTTGGTTGTGTTTGACTTCAGGTTGCCGAGCAATCATGGGTTTATAGCCTGATCCTTATAAAAAGCTTGGCCTCCTTCATTTGATCTTCCATAAGTGTTGTTTACTTTTTTTGAACTCTACTGAACTTTGCTCATGCTGTTGACTGTATATTTACTGTTGCTGCTTTTTGCGGTTATTTAATAATAAAGAAGGAAGGCAGAAAATGATGTTCCTCATCTTTTATCACTGCCGCCTCTTAACATATACAGAGTACTTGACCTAGTTTTTGTTGTGGTTAGCTTTGAGGTCCTGGTCTTAACTGTTTTTGTGGCCACCTAGAGGGCATATGTGTAGGATCTGAATCTGACAGGTCAAAAAATTGTGCTAATGAGGTCAGTTACTGGTTTATTCTTTCCTGGGCCATTTTGCTAAATACTGTGTGCCATGCTCCACTCTGTGCTCCTGACCTCAGCAGTGTGTGCACAGCTTTTTTCTTGGTCAAAGGGGGGCACCCTTTTTTTTTTAAATGGGGGCGAATACCATCATGCTGAGAATAGAGAACATAACTTTTTGCTTCTTGTCCTTAGGTGCCCTGTGTCATGTCCTACTCATAGCAATCCTATGTACAACAGAATAAAACACTACCATTGTCAGTGCTTCTCTGTTATTCATAGGCTTTTTGATGGCTGATTGTTTCAGAAGCAGGCTGCCGGGTCTTTCTTCCAAGCCTATGGCACCCAGTATTCCCAGACAGTCTCCCATCCAAGGACTAACCAGGCTCAACTCTGCTTAGCTTCTAAGATCAGATGCCAGGGTAGTATAGCTGTAGATGACTTTCTGCTTAGTTTGTACCATTCTATATAGCAGTTGTCTTTGCTGACAATATGTAACCCCTTTCTTCCTAAAAGAGAGTGATATGTGGTCATTGTTGTTGTTGTTAGGTGCTGTCCAGTCAGTATCCGATTCATAGCAACCCTGCATACAACAGGCGAGACACTATCGTCAGTGCTTCTGTGCTATTCATAGGGTTTTCAATGGAGGATTGATTTTTGGGAGTGGGTTGCTGGGTCCCAAGCCTATAGCACCTGGTGTTCCCAGGCAGTGTCCCATCCAAGTACTATCCAGCCCTGACCCTGCTTAGCTTCTGAGATCTGACGGGATCGGATGCCACAGGACTAGGGCTGTAGGCTGTGTGGTCATACTGGAGTGGAACTGAGTTTTTGTGCTTTTTTCCAGCTGTTTGTCAGGCTTTCTTTAACCTTTCAGTCACTTGCATGGAACAGTGTATCCTCCAATGGACTGCTGGTCCATAGCTTTGTTTCTGTTTTTCAGGACAGAGAGGGATGCTTCAAATTGGTCCACAGAGAAGCTGAAAACTCTGTTCCTGGCAGTCCGGGTGCAAAATGAGGAGGGCAAGTGTGAGGTGACAGAAGTGAATAAGCTTGATGGAGAGGCATCCATTAACAATCGAAAAGGCAAACTTATCTTCTTTTATGAATGGAACATCAAACTAAACTGGACAGGTAAGAATTAGCTGGGGCCATCAGGGAAGAGGTGAACTGCATTTCTGATGTCCTGTTAAGGAGCTGGAGAGAACAGTTTTTGAGGAGTTATGATTTATTTTTATTTTGAGATAGAGCCTCGCTGTGTAGCCCAGGCTGGCCTGGAACTCAATTTGATCCTCCTGCCTCAGCCTTCCGAGTGCTAGGATTACAGGCATGCACAACCATGCCCAGTTTGAGGAGTTCTGAATTATTTAAGGAAACAGTGTTGCTTTAGAGGAAACCAGTATTAGGTACTGAAATTTCTCTGCGACTTTGGGACACTAAATTGATTTCTCCTTTCTAGGTCCCTTGAGTCCCCAGTAGAGAAGTAGCTGGGCACTGCATCTTTGAGCCTTGGTCTGAGTCAGGATACAGAAGGTGATATTTCCTCAGGCTAGCTACATTTTATATTTGTATTATGAGGGAAAGAGGTTTTTATTTAGTCTTGATTATTTTCTAATGCTCCAATGTGAATCTAACAGGATAGACCACTGCACTAATGGACCTGGTATGTGACTATAGTTTGAGGCTCTTTTATCTATCTTTTGATGTAATGCCACATCTGTGATGATTTTAGGAAAGCAGTGGTGCTGTGTGTGTGACCCACTTAGATGGTCTTGACATTTCAGAAGCTAAATTTTAAAAGATGTAAAGCTAAAGGACTGTAAGATAGTTACTGTCTATGTCTTGGGTAAAGCATGAATAAATTTGTGCTTCAATAAACATTTCTCAGGTGGATGGTATAAGAGGGTGACAGTAATTATATCTGTCCATGATTTTTGTTAGTTTTTAAAAGTGTACCTAAAGTGCCGTGCACAGTGGCACATGGTTTTTAATCTCAATGACCCAGGAAGCAGAGCCAGGAGGATCATAAGTTCAAGGCCAGAGGCAGTGTGCCTAACTTAGCAAGACCCTGACTTAAAGTTAAAAACAGGCTGGTGTGCAGCCCAATAGTAGAGCACTTAGAAGGTATGTGTAAGGCCCTGGGTTCAACTCCCAAGTAAAAACAAAAAATAACAAAACAAAGAGATATACCTAAAGCCTTTTAGTCTGGAAGGAACTTTATATCTTACACAGTTCCCTTTTTATACATTGAGAAACTGAAGCTTAGAAGTGAAGGTAAATGTTGATTAATTTTAATGTAGTCTGTTCTGCTATATTTTAACATATTTGTTCCTAAAAATTACCACACTATGCAAAAATCACTCAGTAAAAACCACAGTTTAGGGAAGATGGGATTAGGGATGTTGTTGTTAGTTGCCATCCAGTTGTGTCTGGTGAATAGCGACCCTCATAGATTTTTCTATGGCTGATTGTTTCGGGATTGCCTTGGGAGTGAACTGCCACGTCCTTCTCCCATTTTTGGGGTACTGGGAATTGAACCCAGAACCTCAGAGACTGCAGAGTGACTCTACCAACAGAGCTAATTCCCAGCTCAGGATTAGGGATACAACACCCCAAAACTTCATCAGTGACAGTTTTTTTAAAGGAACTTAAAATTGCTAACACAGTTTTATACGTGTTAAATGGTAAGCAACACATAAATACTATAATACATAGAGAGTGTCTTACCTTGAAAAAGACCTGAAATTTGCTTGTCGTAGTGGGCATCAGAAGGGTTGCGGCTTAAGGGCTATTGTGAAAGGGTGGAGGGAGGCCGTCTGAAGTCAGAAGGACCATTATACCACCAGATCTGCGTATAACACATGGTAAAGTTGTTGACAGACAATCTGAGATGTGTTTGTTTTGTTTATTCTTGAGCTCTTTGGTTCACTAAGTGTGGTTTTCCGTGTTCACCTAATGTTTCTCATGGATGAAATCACATAAAAGCAAACATGAAATTCTCATCAGATTGTTCCCTCGTATATCAACCACATTGGAGTAAATTCATATTTTCAGAACAAGTATTTTAGCAGAACTGATTATATAAGCTATTGACCAAAGCGCTGGTAGTGTTCATGCTACTGAGTGCCTAATCTGTGTAGCTTTTGGTCCCACATTGTAATAACACAGTTGATCTCCAGTAGTTGGGTGAGGAGTGACATTGGGAGGGAGTTGATTGCATCTGGCATATGGCATTCTCAGAATAGAGGGTCCATTCAGAATAAAGAGGGTCAAAAGCAACACAAATGAAATAGTATTCTGATGGGACCTTAGAGCAGAGGCCTTTCCTGCAGACCAGGAGGCTAATGGCATTGCATTACTTCGACAGGTACCTCTAAGTCCGGAGTACAGTACAAGGGACATGTGGACATCCCTAATTTGTCTGATGAAAACAGCGTGGATGAAGTGGAGGTTTGTGCTTCTTGTCATCTGAGTCCTCCCTATTTGGTGCTTCTCAGATGAGAAAAATGGCCTACCATTCAAGATTATAGCTCAGGCCTGGTCCACACATTTAAACACCCAGTCTGCAGATGGGTTTCGAGCTATGTAACAATATTGGAAGCTTCCAGAGCAACTTGCACTGTTTAATTTCACTTGCTAGTGAAAAATAGGTTCTAAAGCCGGGCGTGGTGGCGCATGCCTGTAATTCCAGCAGCTTGGGAGGCAGAGGCAGGAGGATCACAAGTTTGAGACCAGAGGCAGTCTATGTAATTTAGCAAGACCGTGTCTCAAAAAAGTAAAAAAAATGGGCTGGGGGTGCAGCTCAGTGGTCTAGCACTTGCAAAGCATGCAGCTGAGGCCCTGGGTTCAACCTCCAGTACTGCAAAGAAAAAAGAAAAGAAAAAGAAAAAAAGGGAAAATAGGTTCTAACATCAGCCACCTTTGCCTTGGTAGAGAGAGTTTGAGAGAAAAACATTAATGAGGATTGTATGAATACCTGAACTGTATACATTTCCTTTGGAAATGTTAGTTATCTGATTGTTCAGTGCCCACGTTTTATAATGTGGGGGTCTCTTGAGTTATTTACCACCTACTTCTGATCTTTCACTCAGATTAGTGTGAGCCTTGCCAAAGACGAGCCTGACACAAATCTCGTGGCCTTAATGAAGGAAGAAGGGGTGAAACTTCTCAGAGAAGCAATGGGAATTTACATCAGCACCCTCAAAACAGGTATCCCTTGAGTAGTTACATGTGCCTGAAGGAGCAGCCTTCTGCTTGTCAGACTCTGACTGAGGGGCTGGACTGTCCTGTCTCTGGCCAGTGGGTAAATATTTGGGGCAAAGGGGCTTAGTTCATGTCACAGTCAGTCTTTAAGCTCTTAATATAGGAAAGATCTAGAGCTATGTTTAATATGTTGGCTATGAAGCTCTTGAAATCTGACTAATCCAAATGCACAATTGATTTTGAAAATTTGGTGCCAGAAACAATGTAAAACCTCAATAATGTTTAAGATTGATTACATGTTGAAATGATAGTTTGATTACCTTAGATTAAATGTACTAGTAAAATTTCACCTGTTTCATTTAACTTTTAATGTAGCTGCTACAAAATTGCAATTACATTTGAGACTCACATATTTCCATTGGATACACTGATCTAAAGACTACTTGAGTATAGTCCCAGATTATCTTTGATATGCATTCTCCAGGAATGTTTAAATAGTTAGAACAGAGGTAAGCTCAGCTGTTCCCTGGGATTCTACTTCTGCCAGTTTGTTCTGGTCTTGGTGATAAAGTGTACTACAAAGACCATCAGAAGGAACCAGCATGGACAATGATAATTTTTTAATGGGAACCAGTGCTATAACTAGCTGTGGCTATTCTGCAGGGGTAAGGCAGTAAGGAAAGGGACTAAACATGCATGCTAGTAACTGGGTAGATTACAGTTAACGTGTGCTTCCACTCTTGACGTCATTGAAGTGCTACTCCATTCACTGGCTTTCTTTGGAAGTAGACATTACATGCATTTAACAAGTTGTAATGCTTCCACTTCACTAAAGGGTTTAAGTTTTTTAAGACAATCCCAGGAAACAGTATATTCTGTAGCAAACACTCAGATACCTGTCCAGCATAGACTAAAGGTAAAGATATGAAATAAATAGACTTCCTTTTCTGGTTATTTTCTCTTCTGGGTTAAGATGGCTGTGTTTGTCGAGCCTCCCATGTCAGCTACTAAGAAATAACTGCACAAGCTGGAATTTTATCTTTTCAGAATTCACCCAGGGCATGATCTTGCCCACGGTGAATGGAGAGTCTGTAGACCCAGCGGGGCAGCCAGCACTGAAAACTGAGGAGCGCAAGGTAAACAGTATTCCCAGGTGATAAGGGGAGGTTGTCTGCAGGGGGAGATGAGGAACTGTCTCCTCTTTTCCCTGTCAGGTCTTTCTTGCTCACGCTAACCTCAAAGCCAAAGTAGCCTATTCCCTGTGCTTTTTAGAGAGTTTGCAATATGTAGTTGTCTACTCATGTTTAACTTGTTTTTTATTTATGTATAGTGGACTCCCTAGAACAGAGGGAAGCCATCAAGGACTCCAAATTGTAATTTTTCATTGTTGATACCAGTTGGGAAATTACAAGCCCAAGGTGGTCTTTACCTATATAAGTCTTCAGTATCATTTCTAACTTGAGTGTTGGTGTTACATACTTTGATATGAAAGATCTCATCAAAGTGTATCAAGGGTTAGGTCACTAAATTTACTCATCAGGAAATTGATCCATTTCATGCCCTTTGCAGTCTATTTGCAGAGTGAGCAAATATTTCCATTTAGAGATATAGAACTTGTATTGTTCAGGTTCAGTTTTGGTTTGGAGATATCATGCCTTTTTGTCAGCACAGTGAACATTATTCTAGAAGTGAGAAAATTACTTCTAGATTTTTTTTTAATTTTTTTTAATTTTTTTATTTTTTTTTTGTCTTTTGTGCTACTGGGGATGGAACCCAGGGCCTTGCATGTTGTAGGCAAGTGCTTTCTCACTGTGCTACAACCGCAGCTCCTGCTTTCAGCTATTTAAACATAGAAGTTTTACATTGAGCTCCTCAGAAACGCCTAAAGATTGACTTGTCCTTTGCTTTTTAAATGAATGCAAGAGTCTTTATCCCAGAGTGGTAGTTTTTCAGTGTGAATTGAGAATGTTTCTCACAGAGTTTGTCGCATGACTGGACCATCTGCATCCACAAAGTTCTCTTCAGTCCCTTTGATTAATTAGCTTTTGCTGAGGTTCCACCATTACTCTAAACTGATCTTTTTCACTACCATTTCACAGACTAAGGCTGCTCCTTCAAAAACCCAGGCCAAACCTGTTGGAGTCAAAATCCCCACTTGTAAGATCACCCTTAGAGAAACCTTCTTGACATCACCAGAAGAGCTCTATAGAGTGTTTACCACCCAAGAGGTAAGTGGGAACTTGCCCTTGAGACCTGGTGCCTCTTGGGCCTTCCATTCCAGGTGCCCCCTCAACATACAGGATGGGTGCTGAGAACTGGAGCTGTGAGTCTTTCCTAATGCAAGCAGAGGCAGAGGAAAAACCCTTTGTTCAACCACTCAGCAAAAGGGATTTTCCCTCCCTTTTTTTTTTTCCAGTTTGTACTAGTTTTTGGTCATGTAAGTGGGAACCACTGAATTTTTCTTGTTAGAAACAATAATGCCAAATTAATGACATTCTGGGTTCAGAAAGAATTTTACTGAAGTCAAAGCCTGGTCCATTGTACAGTGGAGGCTGAGGTCCTGCTCAGTAGACAGAGTGGGATATTGGGAAATGAGAATTGAGGCGTGTAGGTTTCAGCTGGCACCTGTTCCTGGGTCCCATGGAAAGCCATACATCTCTCCACTTTTCTTTTTCCCCCCCCTAGCTGGTTCAGGCCTTTACTCATGCTCCTGCAATGTTAGAAGCAGACAAAGGTGGGAAGTTTCACATGGTAGATGGCAACGTCTCTGGGGAATTTACTGATCTGGTGAGTAACTGCTGCCTCAAACCCAGATTGTAGACTGGGCAGATTAGTGACTTTTCTCCTTCTTGAGTTTGGTAGGTAAAATTTAAGACTTTAATCTCTTTGGTTAATAAAAGCATATTTTGCTTTATTTCTTAAAGGAATCTTTAATTTGAATTCTCTTATAAGTGATATAATTGCACACGTGACAGACTCCATACAAAAGTCAGGATGGGCATGTTGTAGTCTGTACTGTAGACTGAACTCATTGATTATTTTAGGTCCCTGAGAAACATATTGTGATGAAGTGGAGGTTTAAATCTTGGCCAGAGGGTAAGCATAATTGTTGCCATCATTCCCAGTATGTTTTCTTTTCCTGCTCGCTTAAGCCCACATGGAAACCCTCTATCCAAAACCTCCCTCCCCTCCTCCTTCCCACAGGGCACTTTGCCACCATCACCTTGACCTTTATTGACAAGAATGGAGAGACTGAGCTGTGCATGGAAGGCCGAGGCATCCCTGCCCCTGAGGAAGAGCGGACACGGCAGGGCTGGCAGCGTTACTACTTTGAGGGCATCAAACAGACCTTTGGCTATGGCGCACGCTTGTTTTAGGGCCAGCAGTGGGGGGCGCTAGCCTACTTGACGCTTCAGTCCAGGCCTCTCCTGGTGGGGGCTTGCGACTCACAGAATCGCACTGTCCCACTTTCTAACTTGAGGCTGGGGCCCCTCCCTCCACATTCACCTTGGGTTGTGCATGTTTTCTGCTGGGTGGGGTCAGAGGGTGAGTTTTCTTTATGTGTACATATGGTAAATAAACATAATTTTAAAAACATAAGTATCTAGAACCTGTGTTGATTGAGTGCCTGGTATTGAGTTCCCTTGGAGGTTTTGAATTAACCACAACAAAAACCAGAAGGTTTTTGAAGGCCCTGTTTTTGTTGTGGGTAAGTGTAGGTAATTAAGAGGCACAAAGGGGAGCCACTTCTCACTACCAGCCATTCCTGAGCTGATCTTTCATACTGCAGACTGGCAAAAAAGACTTCTATGTAATTTTTAAAATACGGTGTCTAGACACCTGTGTTGACTGGGAATGTTGGTACTCTCATAAGCAGTCTTGACAAACCCTGCCGCTTTGCCGTGCTGGTGAGGTGGTGTCTTGGGCTTTTTGCTCTCTGTAGCCTCTTACCCTCTTGCAAAGGGAGATGACCACAATGTACTGATTTGATGTGTAGAAAGGGAGACTGCTGTCCTGTGGCAGCTCCTGTTGGGTGGAGCAGACACCGCCCTAAGCAGTTTCCTTGCATTATCTTGTTTACTCCCCATAAAGCCCTGGGAAATAGGTACAGTTACTAATTCCACAAAAGTTTAGTGCTCAGGTTTTTGGGGTTGTTTTGTTTTGTTTTTGTTTTTGTTTTTAACATTCACCTTTCCTACCCATTGGCTATGGGTAAGTCTGATTTCTTAAATACCAGTCCAGATCTCTCAGCTCATACTGAACAGTTGGGATTTGGAACAAGGGCCATAACTGTAGTGCCTGTGCTTCAGGCTAAACCCTGTGTCTACTGCCTTGTCCTTGAGTTCCTCCCCACACAGAAGCTGCTGCATTTCTAGTGTATTAGATATCCTTCCTGGAGTTGCAAATTCCAGGTCTTTCAGTGCTTCCCCGGAAGGGAACAACTCAGTGTCCTCAATGCCTGATACCATTAAACATGTTTACTTAGCACAGGCTGTGCCACTGCTGGGGTTACATTCTAGTGGGGTCCAGACCCACATGATAGGAAGCAGTAGCTGCCTGAGCAGGCTGTCACTCCAGACAAGCCAGCCCTGGCTTTCTGCACCCCAGCATTGAACCAGCGGCTTCTAAGTCACTCTGCCTCCTATAGCCAAAGCTATTTTCTTCTTTCACCTAACAACAGCAAGTCCTGCTGGCTCATCTTAAGTTATGTAGCCAAAATTTGATAGTTAAAGTAGAAAATCAAGAGTTCTGATATGGATGATCTAGACCCCGAAATGCCATCTTTGATTTGGATTACTCAGATGAGGGCTGGACTGAACTCATTCACTTCTGATTCGCTATTCCATATGCCTCTAGGGGTCCAAAAAGACACCTTTTGATAAACAACTTGGACTCTTGCTTAAATCAGTGGGCCCCTCCTACCTGAACCCTGTCATGCCTGGCTAGAAAGTTACCAGTCCCAGAACACCTAGAGAAAAACTAAAGCTGTTGGCTAAGGGCCTGTCCCATGACATGCTCAGTAACACCACAAATATCCAGTACTGTTGGCTGTTCCACTCTTAGCATTACTATTTGAGACTAAGAACAGAATGATACTTCTAAAAATAAAACAACAGACTTAGTTTGAATGATAAATATTCCACTTCTATGCAGTTGGGCAAATTTCCTTATCTGTAAAATGGGTGTTACAGGTACCCTGTGAGTATTTAAACTGATGTACTTAGAAGCATCAGCACCTGATGGCACCTAGGAAATGGTGCCTGCTGACTTCTGGACTCCCAGTCCTGAGTGTTTTTCCTTACACTAGAATTGATACTTTGAAACACTGCTTTAATCCAAATTGTAAATCCTAGGCCAGTGGTTCTCCATGCTTAAAAACCACCTGGGGAATCTGTTAGATACAAAAACAGGGAGTCCACCCCTAGAGATTCTTGCAGGTGTGAGGGTGTGGCCCATGAGCTAGCATTTTAATATCCCTTGTTGTTGTTAGGTGCCGACGAGTCGGTATCCGACTCATAGCGACCCTCTGAACCACAGGGGAAACACTATTGTCAGTGCTTCTCTGCTGTTCATAGGGTTTTCAATGGCAGATTGATTTTTGGGAGGGGGTTGCCAGGTCCTTCTCCCAAGCTTACAGCTTCTGGTGTTCCCAGGCGGTCTCCCATCCAGGTACTAACCAGGCCCGGCCCCGCTTAGCTTCCGAGATCTGACGGGATCGGATGCCACAGGGCTATGGCTGCAGGCTTTTAATATCCCTGGTGATCTGAAATCAGGGATGGTTTTGATAAGCACTTTAAGGTGAAGAAAGTTATAATGGAAGAGGCAAAGCACAACAGGGGCCTTTTTGTGATCAACAAAGAAAAAGATCTGAAACATCTTGTCTTCCAGAAGACACGGGAGGTCAGCAGGCTCTGGCAGCGTTTGAACTGTTGGTTGTTTTAAATGCCAGTGAGGATTCAATTTGGTCTTACCCAGCCTAGGGTGCTGTATAAGGCCAACCAGAAGGGGAAAGATTGAGCAAAACCACCTTGGTGGCTGAGGCAGCTACTCAGGTGAAACTGGTGGCTCGATGCATAGCTAGCCAAGCCATCGAGGTGACTAAGACTGGACCAGGCCACAGAGGAGAGGCCCTCTAATTTCACAGGCCTCCTGGCTCTGAAACCAGCCACTCCTCCCTTCCCTGAGTTCAGTAACCTCTCCAGTGAGCTCCTCCTCCCGCACAGGTGTTCCTTAAACCTGCAGACATCTGCACAAAGTTTCTTTCTCCTTTGCATAGCTTGAATAAGCACTACTTCATAGCTGACCTACCCTTCAAGGCTCCTAACCTTTTTCTTTAGTTTCTCTCATCTGGAGCCTGATGCGGTAGTAGTTGAGTGTATCACTTAGGTTACATAAATGGGGCTGCTGAGATTCAGTTTGGGTAATAGACAACAATTAGGTAGTGATTAAATTTAGATCTTGTGTTTAGGTTCCAATGTAAGTTCTATTAGAAAGGAGAAGAATCCACATTTCCTATGAAAAGAGCCTGGGATGTCTACTTTGTTATACAAAAAGTTTCTTCTAAAAGAGAAAACAAGCTGTGCATGGTAGCACATGCCTGTTGTCCCAGCTACCTAGGATGCTGAGGCAAGAGGATCACTTGAGTCCAGAAGTTTGAAGGCAGCCTAAGCAACATGGCAAGACTCTCGTCTATAAATAAACAAAAGTGTGCTGTGTTTTGTTTTTCCATACTTGGGGGTTAAATCCAGGGCCTCGTATATGCTAGGCAAGTGCTGTAACCACTGAATTGCACCCACAGCCTCTCTTTTATTTGGTGATTGTGTCTTGCAAATTTGCATAGACTGAGTCTGGCCTCAAACTAAATCCTCCTGCCTCGGCCTACCAAGTTGCTGAGATTATAGGCACACGCCACCATGGCCAGATTTTTTTTTTTTTTTAAATTAATGGATTAATGAATTAATTTGGAGATGTGGCTTGTTATGTAGCCCAAGATAGTCTTGAACATACAATACATAGTCTTGATAGTCTTGAACATACATACAATCATCCTGCCTCCACCTCCCAAGTGCTGAGATTAAAGGTGTGTGCATTACACCCAGCTCCTGTGAACCCCTCAGACAAGAGAAGTGAACTTGGCTCCCATCTGGTGATCTGAGCTTTTGCCTTCTTTTATCTAGTTGCACCAGAATATTTGTAGACTATTGTCCAGACCCAGACTAATAAACGCACCTCTAGGTATGATGGCTATTGGAAACATCTGGTTCTCTGTGCATCTCAAGGTGGCAGCTCTGAACGCACCCTCCTTCACTCTACTTCCTGATGTACCTCCTTCCCCAAATGTCAGGGGTGCCAAGGGGCTATCTGGTAAGAGTACCAATTAAGGCAGAGTATAGGTCAACCCTCTCATTTTACAGGTGTGGTTCTTGGGGCAACTGGTTGGGTCCCCTCCAAGCTAATCACTTGGAGAAATGGAACTTCTTGCCCCAAGGAGTGAGCACAGTTTACCTGGGTGACCAAAGTTGAGTACTGTGCCTCTGTGGTCCTGCTCAGGCATGCAGGCAGCCTTTCCCAAGTAAAAGCAGCGATAGATGATGTTACAGTTGAACCCCTGCTACCTAGGAGTTCTGTTGCCCAGCTGGTTCAGGAAAAGACAAAGGGGCAGCTGTGGGTTGGGTATTTACAAATACAACTCATGGGAGCTCGGCGTGGGCTGTGAGCAAGGGCACCCTACACCCTCTGCTCTGTCTTGGGTCCCAAATCCTTCGTCAGACAGAATGTGAAAATAAAGTGCTTTATTGCTGAGCATCCCAGAGAGCTTCAGGGCATCTGTGGAGGAGCTGAGAATGAAGTCCCCTGTCATTTGGAGGACTCGTGAACAGGTACAGATCGGACTTCAACATTTCAGCCCCATAGAAGAGAAGGAAATGAGCCACGTGCTATGGCACACACCTGTAATCCCTGCCACTCAGGAGACTGAGGCAACTCAGTGGTGGAGCATTTACCTAGCATGCATAAGGCCCTGGGTTCAACCTCCAAGTACTGGAGAGTGGGGGGAGAAGGCAAGGAATTGTGATTTGGGAAATGAGAGCTGAGGGGAATTCAGGAATAGGCAGAGATGGGCTGAGAGCCAATTCCCAACCCCAAATTCAGTGCCTTCACTGCTGTCATGTGGGAGCTTTAAATGTGCCATTGGTGGGAGTATTGATGCCACAGAAATTGCCCAGATGCTACAAATCAAGGCTTTTTTCCCTGCTAGATTGCTGGTTTACAGTCGCCCCAGGCACATGACACCCTCCTGAGCCCACCCCAAGTGTTGAGTTCTCCCCAAGCCTAGCCACTGACTTGAGGCACAGCCAGCCCCCAGCCCCGCACGTTTGTACCATCCAGGCAGAACACAAGGGGCTGAAAAGATGAAAAGGGCTAGAACTGGGACCCGTTCCCTGCCTGGAATCAGCCTCACCTCTGCTGCCTCAGACCACTGTCCACTCAGGTCCCTCTGAATAAAGCCTAGACTGAAGTGGTGTCCACCAGAAAGGTAGCTTGGAGCTAAGAATGACCCTCCTGTGCAGTGGCTCCCAGCAGTGGGGAGGGGGCGGGGCGGCAAGGGCAGCACCAGAGCCAAGGAGGGGTGATCACCTCACTCAGGGCGGCTGTGGGCCCAGATGAAAGGCCTGGCCCCTCCTATTATCCCCTTTGTTTTCCCACAGCTGCTACAGGGTTTGAGAATCAGGGTGTGCCGGGATGCCCTTGGTGCACCTCTGTGCAGAGCTGGGGCAGAAGAGCCCAGCTCCAAAGAAAAGGGAGAACAAGTGGCCAGGCTGGGGCAGCCTCTCCCCGCAGACAGGACAGAGAGGCTCCCATGGACACAGGAATAGGCACATCTCCCCCTGGGCCCCTGGGCCCTGCACATTCTTCAACCTTCTCTGCAACCCCTAGGGGACGCATGGGGGTCACAGTGAGGGCATGAGCAGGCCAGATGGCTTCACAGTGAGCCCTTGTACTCGCTCGATCTGGGTAGGGGGCCCGGGGCAGGAGATATTGTCCAGCCCGCGGCCAGGGGCCCCTAGTCAGTACTCCTTGGCCTCCTGCAGTTGGGCCAGATACTCCTCCTCCGGAGGGTTGTCGGCGCAGGCGAGGCCGTTGTTGGGCGGCCGCACGGTGTGGTAGCGGCTCCAGTCCCCCTTACACAGGATCCAGGGCAGCGTGTCCACCTTGTAGTGCAGCTCGGGGGAGAAGTCGGTGCTGATGAGGTCGGGCGCACCGGCGCCCTTGCCGCGGGTCAGCAGCCGGCTGCCTTCGTCGTAACAGCAGTGCTGGGCGGCCAGCGTGCTGCTCTCGCCCGACAGCATGGAGCGCAGGCAGAAGCGCGCCGTGGGCTGGTAGATGTCCAGGCGCTCGCGTGGGCCGCTCGCGTCCCGCCACTGGAAGCTGCGGCCCTGGTGCTCGTCCTGCAGGCTCACGGCGCTGTACACGGCCTCCAGTGGGTAGAGGCACGGGCAGCTGGGAAGGTCCCGCAGCACCTGGCTCAGGTAGTTGGCTAGGAAGTCGCTCTTGCAGTTCAGCCACTTCTCACAACTGTCCACACCTGCAGAGGGCCAGGAGGCGGGGGAGGGCAGTCCGTCAGAGAGGCCGGGCACTAAAGGATCGCCTACACCATGGGGTGGGGACCGAGCGAGGGTCAGTAATGGGGTAAAAAGGTCCAGGCCCCAGCTGGGGCAAGGGCGTGGCTTAGGAGGACCTTAGGAGAGAAGTGGAAGGAGCCAAGCCGGATCTGGGGGCAGATAGGGGCTACCCTACACCACCCAGGCACCTGAAGCAAGAAGCTGTGCTTAGAATGGACGCTGGCCTTGGCTGGAGACCTCCAGCTGGGTGGCTGTTATCTCCTTAGGTTCTGGGCAGTGGAAGAGATCATGTGATCATGGGAAAGGGGGGAAGGCAGGGACACCAAGTTTTTTGTTTTGTTTTCATACTGAGAGGCTAAACCCAGGGCCTCCTGCATACTTTGCAAGTGCTGCATCACAGAGAGCTGTACTCCTAGCCCCCCTTTCTATTTTTCATTTAGTCAGAGTCTTGCTAAATTGCATATGCTGCCTTTGGCCTCGAACCTGCAATCTTCCTGCTTCCGCCTCCTGAGTTGCTGGGATTAGAGGTATATGCCTCCACACCTGGACAGCATTTTTTTAACCAATAAAGTGTTTTGACATTTTAACCGCTGGTCCATTCTTCTTAACTGCCTTTCTCAGGCTTCCAGGGGCTGGTGAGTCACTCTGCCACCCTGTCTATGCCGCCTCCTCCCCTCTCTCCCTGGGAAAATGTGGCCTCAGATTCTGGCCATACAGAGTAAATGACCCCTTCCCCTTTGCTCCCAGAAGTGCAGGGCCACCTAGCAGTGCTGTGCTCGCATTGGTCATGTGTGTCCCCCCATGAGACCTGAGCTCTTTGAGGGCTGGTACAAGACCCCATCTTCCAGGAAAGCCGGGCCCAGCACAGTGCCAGGTGCATGATACAGAATCAGGAAGTGTCCTCTGAGTTAAGTATAGACTCATCAGCAAGGCAGGGCCCCCAGCAGCTGCCTGCCTACCTTGTGGGGTACAGGTGAGACCAAGAGACAGACAGGGAGTGTGCTGGTGAGAGCATGGCCATCTCCCAGCTGCCTGGAAAGAGCAGCCCTGGAGTTCTGGACCCTGACCCGTTTCTGACAGCACTGCATCCCCCTCTTCAGAGCCTGCCAGAAGCCTCCAAAGAGTGACCAGGGGGTAGAAGTTCCACCCCATCCTGCTGCCAGGAAAGCTACTCCTCCCCATAAGATGGTCTCCCCACTCTCCTCCTGGTAGGAACATGAAGCTGGGAAAGACCAATGGGCCTGGCTGGGAGATGCCAGGACCTCTTACAGTGGGTACAACCCCCCAGGCTAGAAGATGTTCTCTGCCTCATCCTGGTTCCTGGCGTGCAGTAATACTCCACCCTCCTGAGAGAGGGGCTACCCAAAGCCCAGTGGCAGGCCTACCCCCCACCCCTCACCGATCTGGGTCAAGCATGTCCGTGGCATTGTGGGCCAGGGGCTGCCACCGCTCACTGCGGAAGGCCAGGGTATCCTCATCCTCAGCGCCTTCGAAAAGAGAGGAGGACAGGCTGGTGGTGCCCCAGGGCACCTCTGATGAGGAAGCCCAGCCCTTACTAGGCTCTCAGTGCCCCTAGCAGCTGGGACAGACCTGGGACAGGACCCCCATATTTGTGAGCTTCATGCATGCCCTCTCCCAAGCCTACCCCTCCTACAATGGTCCCACACCCACATTCCCAGGGGACCAAGCCCAGCATCTAAGCTGTATTAGCCACTCCTATGCAGGGGCTGGGGCCCGTCTCACCAGGACAGGGGGCCAGGTTGCAGACCCTAGACTCAGGTGGCAGTGCAGGAGTAGCCGCAGGGCCGGGCCCTCTGCTGGCTGCCACTTCTGCAGCTCCCACTGCAGGAAGACCTGGGGCTCCACTCTTCCTGAGGCTCATAGTCTGGGTCAAAGCAGGGAGCCAGGGTGAGTGTACTCAACCCACAGGAGATGCTGGTGCAAATTAGCCAAAGGCACTCATTCCTCCACTGGATGCAGCCTGTGCCAGGGCACCCAGCCTAGAGTATGGAGCATGAGCTCCCTCAGGTGGGTACCCTTGTACAGTAACAACCTATGCAAATGTATCAGGTGGCACTACAGAGACAGTATAAACCCCAGCCCCTCACTCTATGCCAACACAGCAATGAGTAAGGAAGGCTATGTGGGGCTGGAAGCCACCTGAGCACTATCAGTGTGACCATGGGCAAGTCCTCTTACCTCTCTGACCTATAGTTTTTATGTCAATTAAAACCAAAGATGACAATACTTCCCTGGCACTGGGATTATTAAAGAATGTCTCTTGCCAGATGTGGTAGCTCATGCCTGAAATAGCAGCACTCAGGAGACTGAGGATCTGGTAGGATGATCTCAAGTGTGAGGGTACCCTGGGCTACATAGTGAGTTTGAGACCAGCTTGGGATGCATAATGAGACCCTGTCTTTAAAAAATGTATAAGAAATAAGAAATAATAAAAAAAGAGCATCCCTGATGTTCATGTTTGGGCTCCACCCCTGACCTGAAGCAGCTTAAACACAAGGTGCCTGGGTCTGCAATATGGGGTTTTGTGTGGAACCTCAAAGGCTTGGCATACTGGCTCCCTCCTGGCTTCCCAGATAAGCCAGAGCAGCCTGGTACCAAGAGTTTGAGGACAATGAATGGGACAAAAGCTGAAAGTTGTGAGAACTCTTATCTGTTAGTTTATATTATTTTGGACAATTGGAAAGAGGTTGTCATGACTTAGTCTCAACCACAGGTACACAGGCCAATGACAAGACCCCAGAGTTCCTGGAAAAATGACTGCAGCTGTGCATACACCATGTCAACACCCAGAGGAAAGCAGATCCACTTTTGCAAAACTAAAAATTGTTAGCTGGGCGCGGTGGCACACGTCTGTAATCCTGGGAGGTGGAGGCAGGAGGATCTCAAGTTCGAGACCAGAGGCAGTCTGCATAATTTAGCAAGTCCCTGTCTCAAGAGGTAAAAAAATGGGCTGAGGGTGCCCCTCAGTGGTACAGCACTTGCAAATCATGCAAGCACAAGGCCCTGGGTTCCACCCCCAGTACTGCAAATAAAATAAAATAAAATAAAATAAAAAATTGTCATCACAGCAGGCTGCAGGCATTAGGAGTTATTTTCTAAACAATTTGTACTATTATATATTTTTCTAATAAAAGTAACTAGCCAATACTTTGTTTATCATATGCTGGCACTTTACCTATATTAGCTTGTTTAATACTGTTTACAACCAACCCTATGTAGTAAAGGATATACCACTGTCCATTTTATAGAAAAAGGAATGGAGGCACAGAGAAGTTAAGTAACTTTCCCAAGACCATTCAGCTGGTAAGCAGCAGAGCCATGATTCAAACCCACACAATTTGAAAATGAGATCAGTTCTTAGTGGTGAAGTCTCCAATATTTCTCAATTTGCTGGAAACGTATAGCTATGACTATTAACAAATGTCATTTGCTTAGGGGACCTCAGGGTTGTTGTTATGGTCAAATGTGGTTGGGGGTGAAAGACAACAATTTTGAAAGCTGCTGGGAATGTCACTTTTGAGCTGATGATGGTGTTTGCACAGTGCCTAAACTTCCGGCCTGGGAAACCCTCAGTTCTTCTCCCACCTCACTTTGCACTCAGGACCCTAGCTGGGCAGCAGCCTGCAGTGCCAAGCTGGGAGCACTCACCATGGCTGTCTGGCTCCTTGAAGGCCCAATCCAAGGGGCCCTGCTGGCCCTGGTCCCAGCTGTCTGTGGCCCCACTAGACCAAGGCTCCTCCTCGTCCTCTTCTTCATCATCGCTGTCCTGGTGGTCACTGTCGCTGTACTCTGCTGGGTAATTCTCCTCTTCCTCTTCCACCTCCTCCTCGCCTCCTGAGGCTCTGCCTTTGAGGCCAGCACCCTCTTCCTCACCCTCCTCCAAGCTCCAGAAGAGAGGCCAGACGAGCTCTTTGGTGGGCGGCCAGCTAGAGGTGCCCTGGGGCCAGTGACCGCTGGGCTCAGCCAGCAGGTCCATCCCCACCTCAGCCTGGGGGTCCTCCACCACCTCAATGGTCACCTGCAGGGAGACAGACATGAGGGAGGACAGGGCTAGAGCAGGACTCCAAGGAGAGGGGAAAGGCCCAGGCTCGCCTCCACCTGTCTCTTCTCTCACTGACGCTGGCCTCTTGGGAACACAGGGCGCAGCTTTGGACCTGCTGTGCATCAGAATCACCTGGCGATTCCTGACCCCCAGGCCCCAGGTGCAGATATAACCTGGCTGCGGAGAGGACAGGGGTGGCAATTTGAGCCTGCGCCAGGGCTGATACCCACCAGCTTAAGAGATGGGTTTGAATGCCATCTACGGGCTGCCTGGCCTCAGTGACTGAGAACGGCACGGGGCCCCCATTTCCTCAGGGCAGGGCTGGAAATGAGAGTGTGCCATGTCAAATCCCCAGCGGCCCTCAGGAGCCCTCTCACTGCATGAACTGAACAAAACAAAATCATTTGTGTGAAGCTGAACTTCAAACACAGTATTTTGGGCTACTGTCAATTAATAGGAGGTCACTGAATAAAACTTGGGTAAAAAAAAACCAGTAAAATACAAAGAAGAAAGTGAAGAAAGTGAAAATCATCTATGTTCAATCACTGACAGATAGGGTTCCAGTTTTTGTATGTTGGTGTGTGTGGGTACATATGGACAGATTTAAATATATGTACAGAGAGACGCGTGGAAATGGTTTTAGAAGGTCACGTTTGACACTTTTGTGGGTTTTTTTTTCCTCTTTTGGTAAAAGCGTTTTTGCAAACTTCAACTGCCACACAATCACACAGAATTGTTATCTTCAGAGATTCAGAGTAGGTACTGGAAGCTGGGCTTTGGCCAGCCCCCCCGGAGCACCCTTCTGGGGGTATCCCCACACTCCAGCACACCCCATTTTGAACTGAACCCCTCTTCAGGGCCTGCAGTAAGGGGCTGGGATTGGGCAGGGGTCAGACCTGCAGGCCCTTCCAGGTAGTCTCCCCCACATCCTGGGAATGCCTGCCGTTGACAGAACATTCCCCACTCATTCGGTCCTCACGATAGCCCAGCCAGGTTGGTGGTGTTTGTCCCTTGCTATAGTCCAGAGTTTAAGACTCAGAGAACCAAGAGACTTGCCCAAGTCCCTCAGCAGGAAGTAGAGGGGCAAGGAGGCCATGGGGAGAGTTTCCTCTGTCTCCTCACAGGAGCCCACAAGGCACAAGGACAGGGCTGAGCCTGCAGCCTAGCTGCTCTCCAGGGGTCCCAGGGGCCTATGGACCTTCTGTAGTCTTACCTGGATATTGGGGTTCAGGGCGCTCAAGTCTGTGTTGGCCAATCCTGGTAGCTTCTGCAGCTCCAGCAGCAAAGGAGTGTTGCCCAAGGTCCCAGGAGGGGTGGCTGTGCCCTGGGTCAGGTCTGTGGGTTCTGAGAAGGTCTGGCACCTGTGCTGGCATGGCCCTGCCTGCAGGCGGGGTCCAGGGAGCCCTGGTGCCTCCTTCTCCTCCCCAGAAGATTCAGGATCTGGGGTGGCAGAGACCTGGAGAGAGAGGGAAGCTGGGGTCACTGAAGTCAGGGTATACCCCATGTGGACCTGGAAGAGTCTGATTGGGGGAGTCAGGAGCCCCAGGCCCTGACCATGTGACTTAACTCTGTCTGAGGTGTTTGTATGGAAGGTGGAGTCTAAACACTGCCTGCTTTAATGGCCCCAGAGGACAGGTGAGGCCTGTACATAGCTGTAGTTGACAACTGATGCCAACATGAAGCAGAAAGGAAGATTAGCACATTCTGACCCTCTTGTCTTACAGATGAAGAAAATGAGGTCCAGGAATAGTAAAGAGTTATTTAAGTCAGGCACAGTGGTGCACCTTTGTAATCCTTCCAAATGGGTCAGGAGGCCGAGAGAGGACGCAGGTTCAAGGCCAGAGGCCTACATCAGTTAGTGAGACCCTGTCTCAAAATAAAAAATGAAAATGGGTCTAAGCTTCAGCTCAGTGATAGAGTGCTTGCCTAGAATGCACAAGGACCTGGGTTCAACTCCTAATCCTGCAAACCAACAACAAAAATAAATTGTATAAAACAGAACTTACAAAGTGCTGTTCATAGACCACCTGCCTGAAAATCCTCGCCCCTACCTCTATCCCCAGTCCCTCCCAAGTATTGGGGCTGATTTCCTGACATCTCCAACCAGTTACCTCCCTCCTCTTGCCCTCCCAGGGCCCAGCCCCTCTTCCTATTCCAGGCTGTGTGTGTGGCTGGCTGCCAGCCAGTTCATCCCCTCCGCCAGCCATTGACCCAGTGCCAACACCAGGACAGCCCTACTTCACCTGAGGCAAAGGGAAAGGCAGGGCCATGTCTGTGGATCCTCAGCTCTCAGGCCTCAGCCTCGTCCTGTCCTGTCCATCCCTGGGGCAGTACAGTACAACTGAAAACTCATCTCTGCAGAGGCAGATAAGCATGGGCCTAAAATGCTAGCTCGACTGTCTGTTAACTCCTTAAGTTTCATGTGTTCCTTCTCTGTAAACTGAGGAATAATTCCTACTTGGAAGGAATGTCAGAATTTTACTTATCAACCAGCATTTAGTGTGTGCTATATAACATAAGAAAACAAAAATCCTTCCAAATGGGTCAGTAAGCAACATGATAAATGAAGGAAAGATTGAGTTTGTCCAAGTGTTGCTTTACTTTGTTCTACAGTCAACACCCAAGGAAGTAGCAGACAAGAAATCAAAAGGTGCAATGCATTGGGAAAAGCTATTGCAAAAGACCTCTTTAAAGTGCTGCAAAATAATGATGTCACACTGAAGACAAAAGTGCACCTGACTCGTGCCATGGTATTTTCAGTCGCATCATATTGTTGTGAAAGCTGGACATTGAATAAGGGAGACAGGAGAATTGAGCCTTTTAAATTATGGTGCTGGAGACAAATATTGACTATACCATGGACTGCCAAAAAAATCAACAGATCTGTCCTAGAAGAAGGGCAACCAGAATGCTCCTTGGAAGCAACAGTGGCTAGACTGTCTTACATATTTTGGACATGTAGGTTGGAGGGACCAATCCCTGGAAAAGGACATCATATTTGGAAGAGTGGCAGGTCAACAACAAAAAGGAAGACCCTCAACTAGATGGATTGACACAGTGTCTGCAACAATGGACTTAAACATAAAAAAGATGGTGTGCCGGGCACAGAGTCAAGGAATGTTTTGTTCTGCTGCACATAATAGGGTCACTGTGAATTGGACCTGACTTGATGACATCTAATGACAACAGCAGTTACTATTCTAACCGTTCATCACTCCTTTCATTCGCCCAACAACACTCACAGGGAGGGGCTCACTGTTATTCCTGGTTTTATAGACAATGGCAACTAAGGCACAGAAAGAGCAAGGAATAAGGTCACACAGACATTCGGGGGTGAAGCCAGCATTTGAAACAGTCTGGGACCAAGGCCATGCTCTTCCCCATCTTGCTATTCAGACTACAGGTGAGAATACTGAGTCTGTTCCCTTCCCAAACTTGCTGCTTAATCAGTCCAGCCTCATCCCTCTTACTCTCTTTCTTGTGGAAATAGAGATTCAGTATCTGCCTCTCCACTTTGAACTCCCTTTCTGGGGTTCCCAGATGCCTATTCCCAAGGCTCCACACTAAACACCTGGTCCCAGGGCAGTCGGTAGTCTCTCACAGAGTCAAAGCACTTGGATCTCCATGGCACGTGGACAAGCACAAGGTGGGAGGGGGGTGAATAACAGGGCAACCGCAGCCCTTCACTGAGCTGCCCTAGAGGCCCAGAGCAGCTCCAGGTGCTGCCTTCCCCCAGCTCCCACCCGTACCTCCTCCAAAGCCCAAGCTGTCTTGGGACCTTGCTCAGTGGTTCCACTCTGCCTGCAGCCTCTGGGAAGCAGGCAGGTAGTCTCAGGTGGTGGGGATCAGGGACAAGCAGCCTTTGGGGCTGGTCTAGATGCCCTCGTCACAGATAGGTGGTGCAGTAGTGAAATGTCTTCTCATCTGTGGATGTTTGGCAATGTCCCGAGATATTTGTGGTTGTTCCAGCAGAAGAGGTTTCTACTAGCACCTTGTGGGTGGAGGCCAGGGAGGCTGCCCCACGTGTGGCAGAGCCCAGGAGAGCCCCCACCGAGAGTGCTCTAGCCAGAAGCAAACAGCACTGTAGGTAAGAAATGCTGCTGCAGAGCCAGCTGCCTCGCCTGAATTCTGACCTGTGGGGCCCTGGCCTGGGGCGTAACCTCTATGAGTATCCTCATCTGCAAAATGGGAACAACGACAGGGAAGAGCCAAGCCCAACCCCCACTATCCAGTAAGTACCCAGAATGCTCTTTCCCATCCCTCCCTCACCTCTCTCAGCTACCCAGCGGGACCATAGGATATGCAAGCTAGAGAAAGCCCTGGCCCAGGTCCCAGGCTCCAAAGCTGCCCATCCTTTCTGGAGCCGCTCCTGCAGCCTCCATCTCTGTGCAGCAGCCCCCGGGGAAGTCCTGGAGTGGGAGGGGTCAAGGGAACACCCCACCTTAGATGGGGTTCCCTCAGAAGCCCACTCTGAGACAGGTCAAGTGCAGGTGGTTCCTTCTGAAGGTGATCCCAGGAGATGCCAGCGGGGGCTGGCAGAGGGGGACAGGGAAGCTTGTTGTTAGGTGCCGTTGAGTCATGTCCGATTCATAGCAACCCTCATAGGGTTTGCAATGGCAGATTATTTCAGGATTGCCTTGGGAGTGGGTTGCCACATCCTTCTCTCATTTTGCGGGCTGGCAATTGAATTTGGGACCCCAGAGACTGCAGAGCAGTGCTCTACCAACTGAGCTAAATCCCAGCAGGACAGGGAACAGGAGGGAGCTAATAGAGAATGTCTATAGAGCTGGTGACCACAGTGGCAGCTGGATCTCAATCCCTCGGGGCACCCCGGGGAGGCAGGGTGGTGCCCAGCATCTGTTATCCCATTGGAGGAGGGAGCTGGGGTGTTCATCCACTGACTCCCAGGGTGGAGGTGGGGGAGAGGATTTAGGCTTCCATGGCCCAGCAAGTCATGGATAGTTCCAGGCAGTCTCTGTGCCAGGACAAGCCCTCAGGCACCGGGAAGTAAGGCTGGGGCTGGGGGAGGAGTGCCAGCAGAGGCCCCACATCCTTGATCTCTAACCAATTTCTGAGCACATCTTAGGACCCAGGCCTGGCTGGATTATCTACCTATCTGTCACTTACTCCAACTAGAATGTGCACTGTATGGAGGCAGGAAACTTTGTCTACTTTGTTTTCTGTTACCCCCAATGCCTTGACAGGGTCTGGTACATTGTTGGAGTGTTAGAGGGTTAATAGGCAGGAAGAAAGGGAATAGAGGGCTCTGTAGCCAGTCACCTCCCTGCCTAGCCATGTGCTTCCCAGCTTCCTGGAATAGACAAAGCTTTGGTGTGGTGGTCAGTGCTTCTCTGACAGATAAGATCTTGACAAGCGGCATACTTGCTAATAGGAAATAGAGAATGAAAGTCACTCCTCACTTCTACAGTCATTCAGGAAGGATAAGATGTACATCGCCCCCAGTAATGGCAAAAGAAATTGTTTAGTGGATTCTGCTCCCTTATCAAAACTGCTAGCTGCCTGGATTTCTCACCTTTTGAAGTGCCTGCCTCTGGGCCCATTCCTTCTGAAGATACTGGAAATTCATTAACCCATTCCAGGAATAGGTCCCAGGGTTAGAATGTTTCCTTCCTTGCTCTGAAGGCTCAAACCCCACTATAAAGATCACACCCTTAGCTCTAGGCAGCAATAGCCCTTACTACTGCCTGCTTTCAAGGCTCGAGGGTGTACTGCCTTTATAATCTCTCTCTATATTTTCTACCTTTAATAATAAACTTATTCTGTACTCTATACAATAATTTCTGTCTCATATAAATTCTTGTAGATGGAGAAACACAGATGAATGAACCGAGGAATCTGCTGCCAGGGAGGACCTGCCTGCCCCCAAACCTCCAGGACCTACACTCCTGTCTCCAGATTCATCTACCCCTGCTCTCCAGGCATCTCCCCCATAACAGAAGCTCCGAGATTCACTGCTGAGTAAGCAAATGAACCCCAGAAACCCTGAAAGGTGAGGCTGTCCTTACATTAAAGCTATGATAGTTCAAGGAGGAGAAGGGACTCAGGTAAGGTCTCAAAGGTTACAATATCTGAGCTAGGACTCAAACTTTGCTCTGCCTGCTCGACCCCCCATGCGTGGCTACACACACACGTGTACACACACTCTTATGATAGCTCTCCTCTACCACCACCCTCTATATTCACAGGCACTAACGTCCACAGTGTTCTCTGGCAGTTGCAGATGCAGTAACAAGTGCAGGCTGAAGTCCACATGACCTGGATTCCAATCCCAGCTCTTACCCCAACCAGCCATGTGACCTTGGGTAGTTCCTTGATCTGCCTTACTTTCTCCCTCAGTAAATGAGGGAAACAGCTGGGTCTGTCTCAGAGGGTTGCTGAGTTAGACGGGGGCCTTGCACATAGTAATGAATGATACCTAGAGGTAGTAACAGATGGTTCTCAGAGGGGAGAGAGGAGAGACAAGGAGCTGGGCACTGTGTGGTTTATTTATTTATTTACTCATTTATTGTGGTACTTACGGGTTGAACCCAGGGCCTTTCCCATACTTTGTAAGTGCCCTCCCACTAGGTTGCACTCCCAGCCCATTTTTAATTTTTTATCTTGAGACAGGGTCTCACTAAATTGTGTAGGCTGCCTCTGGCCTCGAACTTGTGATCCTCCTGCCTCTACCTCTTGAGTAGAGGTGCTGGAATTATAGAGTGGCTCTTTTTTTTTTTTTTTGCGGTACTGGGGGTTGAACCCAGGGCCTCGCGCCTGCATGCTCTGCAAGTGCTGGACCACTGAGCTGCACCTCAGCCCATTTTTTTTTTTACTTTTTGAGACAAGGTCTCGCTAAGTTACGTAGACTGCGTCTGGTCTCGAACTTGCGATCCTCCCGCCTCCGCCTCCCGAGCCGCTGGGATTACAGGCGTGCGCCACCACGCCCGGCCAAGAGTGGCTCTTAATAATGCCCAACCTGTCTTCCACCTAGGCTGAACTTCTCTGTGCCTTGATTTTTCTATATGGAAAACGGAGTTAATGCCCATGTCACAAGAGTGTTGAGAGTGAAATAACATCAGTTTAACCAAGTGGTACAGACTTTGTGAGGCCCAGAGAAGGCTCACATCCCCTCCACTGTCATCTTCTGCTTTTAGATGGAGGACTGAGGAGCTGGGTTCTTCAGCTACTCACAAACATCTTTGGGATGATCAGTTATTTCTGACATACCACAGAGTCCCTAGAACAGCAGTCTGCATTCTCCCAACATGCCTTTAACAAATACCTTTGATGTGAAATCACAGACTGTGTGTGTCATGCATCAGGGCTAGGGGTAGAGATGACGTTGTTAGGAGCAACCCTGTTAGGGTTTTCAAAGGTTTGAGATTGCTTCAGGAGTGGACTGCCATGTCCTTTTCCCATTCTGGCCATCTTGGGGATTGAAACCAGGGCCTCAGAGAGCACAGAGCAGCACACTACCAACTGAGTTAAATCCCAGTTCCAGAGAAGACTTAGCCCTTCATTTTAAAAGTGAGGAAAGCATCCAATGTGAGTTACACATTAACACTCTGCTAAGACCAGAACCTCAGGTCCTGGACACCTTGTCTGTTTGTTGGTCCTTTGTGGCACTACTTTGCTTTTAGATGTTTCTGAGGGCTCTGTCAGGCCCTGTCCTGAGGCTGACGGAACAACTTTGACTGTAAAGTAACTAATCTTCCAAAGTAACTCATCCTCTCATTGAGGGAAGATTTGGCAAATATGTTAAAAATAATTACAACGTGATATGTGCTAAATAGGATTTATGCCAAGTGAACAGACATAAGGCCAACTTAACTAATTTTATCACCACTGTCATTTCCAGGTAGGAGGTGGGGCTGGCCGGAGGCCTCTGAATTCATCCACAAAGTGTTTCTCAACTGTGGGTAGGGGGATGCATGGCCCTCAGGAAACATTTGGCAACATCCGGCCCTGTGGCAGTGGCCAGGAGTGCTGCTAAACATCCTACAAGGCACAGGGCAGCAGCCCTTGGGACAAAGAGTGACAAGACCTGCAATGACAGGAGCATCACTTGAGAAACCTTGTCTACAGAGCGCATTCTCATGAAGGGCAAAAATGAGATGTTGGGGCCAAAAAAGTCTCAGATATGACAATGGTCTGTGATATCTAAGGGCCAGAAGACATAAACAGGCAGTACATCTGTAGTACTAAACTTTCACAAGGGATGGGGATAGCACAGGAAAAAAATAATCCAAAAGGCTCCTTAAGGGGCAGAAACTTTGGTTCACAGCACAGCTGGTCTCTTTCATCCCGGGCCTCTGGAACGCTCTGAAGACTGGGCACTAGCATTATGGCCCAAGCTCTGGTTCTTTTGAACTTGCCACCTCCCTGAGAGCCCTCTGGGCCCTTCTGTGTCCTCATCTGGAAAACAGGAAACACTCCTCTGGCCTCCTTCCAGAGCAGGTCAGGGCACAGAAGGACCCAGGACCTGAGACCAGGTGGGGTCCTGCACACAAGCTCCCAAAGGTGATAAATGCCCACAGCTTTCCGGGTTCTGGGGACATCAGGCTGTACCGTTGAGCCTCACTAACTGGACATCCAGAACTTGGCAGACCATGGTTTCTAACTATGACCAGCATGACTTCCACCTCACTCCTCTATCTTACAGACCCAAGGCCAACCCACAGGCCACCAGGAAAGTGCTGCACTATGTCTCAAGAGGGACATAAAAAGATAGACGGACCTGGCTGATTTTGTGCACCCAGCAGTTTCAGAACCCCACTTACTACCTCAGCTTGCCTCAATTCACACTGGAAGGGGCTCAAATCCTGCTCCAAAGGGTCACTTTACTTTGAATCACAGCAGCCTTGGCCCGCCTCTCCCCAGAGCAGAGTCCTCTAGTTTCTCTCGCACTGCACCTGGGGGGGACTCCTCGCCCAGCAAGCGCGCACCCGGACAGAGCGGTTGTAGGTGAGGATCACTCCGTGCAAGGAAGGTTTGGGGCACCGCGGCAGCCGGACCAGTGCAAAGTCTTGGCCCACCTCACCCAACACAGAGGTGAACTTTCTCCCCAGCCTGGCCAGGGCTCGAAGCACGAGCTGGGAGTGGGGGCATCCCCGGATTCTCAGCGCACCTGGCCATCGCCGGCTGCTGGGGGGTGTCCTGCCGGCCCTGTCCGTCTCTCTTGGGCAGTTGCTGTCCGAGTCCTGGCCCGGTTGTCCGGGTAGGCAGAGACAGGGGACCCCGCACCCCTGCCACTCACCTCCGCCAACCTCGCGTGGCTCCTAGGCTGGGCCCTGAGGCCCCGCGGCTTTCTCAGGGGCAGCCCTTGGCCGGCGGCCAGCAGCACGGCCAACAGCATCACGCCGGGCAGGAGCCCCGCTCTGCCAAGGGGCGGGCGCATCGTCTCGCTCCAGAGGCTGCTTTGCGGGCGTCTCCGCCGCGCTCCTGAGCCTGTTCGCGTCCAGCCTCACCTCCTCCAGGGGCGGGAGCACGGGCTGCGGCGCAGTCCCTGCCCAGCCAGCGCCCGGACCGCGTGAGGGGCGGCCGGGGGCCGCGGGGGCGCGCGGGCGGGGACGCGCGGTGGGGCTACGCGGCTCGCGCGCTCTCTGCCCGGGCTCGGGAGTGGGCGCCCGCAGGGCTCTTGGGGTCAGCGCCCGCAGTGTCCTCCGCCCTCCCCCGAGGGGCCCCTTGGCCCTCGCGGATTTGTCCCGGCCAGGCGGGCGGCTCCTTTTGATCCGGCCGCCTCTCCCGCCCTCAGTCCCAGCCGTCGCGGCCTCAAGCGAATTCCTGATCCAGGGAAGTCGCCGCCCGATACCCCGCGCTCTCCCGCCCGGCGCTGCGACTCCCGCAGGGCAGGGAGGGTCCGGCGCCACCTCCGCGTTCCCAGACCGCGCTCCGACGGCGACCGGGACCATCAGGGTCTCGCGGGCACGGGATGCACCGCCGCTGGCGGACGGCTAGTGTTAGGAGTCTTCGGATCTTGGGCAGAGGTTTAGGGGCTCATCGAGGTAGGTTGTCTTGGAAAGGAAGCCTGCAGGTATCGCCCGTGGGGCTTTGCCACCTCCGCCGCCTGGCGCGCAGACCCAGAGCCGCCAGCCCCGCTTGAGATTTCCGTGGAATTCCCGGAGCACGGTCCGGAGGAGGGCTGCGACTCAGGCGTGAGGGTAAAGTCCCAGAACTGCGGGGAGACACCTGGAGGGGGCGGTCAGGCGACCTACCCTGCAGGGGCATGACAGCGAGTTACATCCTGGATGAAGCAGACGGACTGCTCACTCCCTCCTGTGAGACCCTCGGTGTAGGGTTCTCACGGAGGCCACGCCAGTCTCTATAAGGCCCACGGCCGAACCACTAAAACAAAACTTGAGCTGTGGCAAAGAGCAGGAGTGAGGGACAATGCCAATCCGAATGGTCCAGATGGAGCTGTTAGTGGCGCAGGCCAGTGAGGAGCAGAGGCCAGGGAGCTGCCCACTACCGGGCAAGCCGTATGAGGGAGTCCAGAGGGCGCTCAGGTTTCAGGTCAGGGTGGGTGGATCCCTGGAGGTGATGGAGAGGGTGGCCAGGAAGCCCAGCCGTGGGGCCTGGGTGAGGCAGAGGGAAACTCCTAGGGGACTGCAGTTTTCTGAAGCAACTCCTGTTCTCCAAGCACAGCGGAGGACCCTGCAGAGTTTTGAGTGGTGCGTCCCAGGGGTGACAGCCTGGGTCTGAGGTTTGAATGTTGACAGTTTCATCTGGTTCACCCTAATAAGATGCCTGGCACATGGTATGCACTCAAATGTCAGACAGAAGAATCCTAGCTTTTGAGCACCTGCTACACCATATTGCATTTACTAGACTAAATGCAAGAGTACCTTGTTCTTTTCCAGTTTTTTTTTTTTTTTCCTTTTGGTAAAAATACTTTCATCTCTGCCCTAATATTTTGTATTTTTGCCACACTCTGACACCTTCTGCCAGATGAGTCAGACTTTGAAGATAAGGAGTTCATTCATTCACAAGTACCTATCTCCATGTCAATCACTGCTGCTCCACTCCAAGCCCCTGGCCCCTGGCCTGGACTACTGTAGTAGCCTATTGGGCCCTGCTTTGCCCACTAATATTCTCACCTGCCCATGAAACTGGTTATATTTCTCTATTTCCTTCCTTCCTTCCTTCCTTCCTTCCTTCCTTCCTTCCTTCCTTCTTACCTCCCCACCCCCTGCTCCTTCCCTCTCTCCTTCTCTTTCCCTTCCTCCTTCCTTCTGTTTTTTGTAGTACTTGAAGGCCAGGGCCTCACACATACTTTGCAAGAGCTCTGCCACTGAACTGCAGGCTGAGTCCATTTTAAATTCTGAAACAGAGTCTCTAAGTTACACATGCTGCCTCTGGCCTCAAGGTCGCTATCCTCTTGCTTCAGCTTCCCTCCTGCATCTCTGGGATTAGATTCATTGACCAATTGCAACTGCCTACCTGCCTGCCTTCCCTTCTTCTTTTTCTGTTCCTCTTTCTTCTTAGTCACCGTCCTCCTCCTCCTCCTCCTTCTTCTTCTTTTCTACCCCACCCTCTCTCCTTCCCTCTTTTATGTTTGAAACAGGATCTGACTATATAACCCAGGCCAGCCTCAACTGAGGCACTCCTGCCTCAGCCTCTAAAGTGCTGGGATTACAAGTGTGGCCACTACATTCCCACTTCTGTCTTTCTTTTTAAAGTCAATTTAATTTAGGTATAATTTATATATTTAAAAATATCTATTTTAATTGTGCCTGCAGCAGTAGCACTGTGGTGGCCAATCCCATCAGATTTCAGAAGCTAAGCAGGGTTGGGCCTGGTTAGTACTTGGATGGGAGACTGCCTAGGAACACCAGGGGCTGTAGGCTTGGGAGAAGGGCCTGGCAACCCACTCCCAGAAAGCAATCAGCCATTGAAAACCCTATCACTAGCAGAGAAGGACTAACAACACTATTTCACCTGTTGTACATGAGTTGGATACTGACTTGCTATGGTTGCTATGAGTTGGATACCGACAATGGCACCTAACAACAACAATTTTAATTGTACAGTACATGAGTGAGTTTTAGTAAATGTATATATTCATATGACCACCATGGTCATGATATAGAACCTTTCTTTCAATCTAATTTCCTTCTTTTTAAAGATTGGATTACCATTTCATTTATTTTGGCAACGAGCAAGTATTTTCCTCCTACTCTGGGCCAGAGTTCTAGGCAAAACTAGCAAAAATCTCTGTTCTGGTGGTGAAACTCACTTCTAGAGAGGAAGACTGAGGAAAGTTAAAATAACTTACAATTTAACTTACACAAGAAAATGCTTTAGGGTAAGAGGAATAGATAAATTAGCTCATATTGCCTTTTCTTGTAGTGCCTTGCCTTCCTATAGGCAAATCCAAAACCCAAACCAATGTAAATGGCAAAACAAAACTTAAACTTTACCAAAAAGAAATAACCAATTAATCTTCACTAGGGATTTTAGAGTTATTTTTTCATTTTAACCAAATAACTTTTTTTCGTTAATTTTTTATTGTTGTTGTTAGGTGCTGTTGAGTCAGGTCCAACTCATAGTGACCCTAAGTATAACAGAACGAAACGCTGCACAACACCCTGCTTTTCACACGATCTTTTTTATGTTCAAGACCATTGTTGCAGACACTGTGTCAATCCATCTAGTTGAGAGTCTTTCTTTTTTTGTTGACCTGCCACTCTCCCAAACATGATGTCCTTCTCCAGGGATTGGTCCTGACAACAGGTCCAAAATACATAAAACACAATCAAACCATCCTTGCTTTCAAGAAGCACTCTGGTTGCACTTCTTCTAGGACAGATCTATTGGTTCTTTGACAGTCTGTGTTATATTTAATATTTATCTCCAGCACCATAATTCAAAAGCATCTATTCTTCTCCTTTCTCTCTTATTGACTGTACAGCTTTCACAAGAATATGATGCAACTGAAAATACCATGGCATGAGTCAGGTGAATGAATGTTTATCTTCAATGTGATGCCTTTCCTTTGCAACACTTTAAAGAAGAGTTTTGCAATAGCTTTTCCCAATGCAATGTGTCTTTTGATTTCTTGACTGCTGCTTCCATGGGTGTTGACTGTAGAATCAAGTAAAGCAAAATCTTGGACAACCTCAATCTTTTCTCTATTTATAATGATGTTGTGTACTGACTCAATTATAAGGATTTTTGTTTTGCTTATATTCAGGCGCAATCCATACTGAAAGCTGCATTCTTTGATCTTCATCAGTAAATGTTTCAAATCATCTTTACTTTCAGCAAGCAATGTTTTGAGGTCAGTGGGTTTAGGGGTGCTATACCCCAATGTTACTATCTGCCCTGAGGAGTTCCCTTTCTTGGGAACTACCCTCAGGGGAGGCCTTAGGTCCTTGGCTCTTTCACAAAAAAGGATTTTAGGATGAATCAATAAGAGAGTGAAGCAGTTTCAAGTTTATTCAGTAAAGGAAAGGTATAAGTACATACTTCAGAGTGAGCACAGGCATGTAGAGAGTCGGGTCTGGGTGTCTTTACAATGGAGGTTAAACATATTTGTTGTTGTTATTAGGTGCTATAGAGTTGGTGTCCGACTCATGGTGACCCTATGTACAACGGGTGAAACACTATTGTCAATGCTTCTTTGTTATTCATAGGATTTTCAATGGTTGTTTTTTGGGAGTGGGTTGCTGGGTGCTTCTCCCAAGCCTGCAGTGTGTGGGTGTTCCCAGGCGGTCTCCCATCCAATTACTGATCTGATGGGATCGGGATGCCACAGTGGTATGGCTGTGTGTGTGTGTATACACACACACACACACACACACACACACACACACACACACACATATATACATTCTGCTGCAGCAGTAGCACTGTGGTGGCCAATCCCATCAGATTTCAGAAGCTAAGCAGGGTTG
>VMDO01003050.1:116498-152798 GCA_007922755.1 Pedetes capensis
TTTACTTTTTGAGACAGGGTCTTGCTAGGTTATGCAGCCTACCTCTGGTCTTGAACTGCCGACCTCCTGCCTCCTCCCCAGCCGCTGGGATTACAGGTGTGCACCACTGTGCCCGGCACCTATTGCTTTTATCCTAAAGATTTTCCTGTGTAAGTTAAATTGTAAGGTGATTTTATGTAGTGCAGTGTTTAGGTTTGAGGATGGGAAAGGGATGCTAGTAATGTTAGACTCAAAAGTCATAAACATGTTGTCTCTGACAGTATTGGTTTAGAGCCCCTAGGAAGTTGATAATTGTCTCCACTTAGGCAGTCTTTACGATCTCAGGTAGGTACTGACAACCCATGGGGGTTGTAAGCAGATTTTTAAAATTAAAGCTGTTGATTCTCAGTCAGTGGGAGATGTCATCAGGTTCCAGAGGAGTTTCTCTCCTTTCCCATGTCCCTCAAGTTTTCTGTCTTTTATTCTGTCTAGGTCTGTTAACTTTAATTATATTCCATAATCTGGTTTGGTGAGATTCTTAGGGAAGCACTCATTTCTGTGCAGGCAGTCCTTACAGCAGCTTCTCTTCTTTTGATTGTGTTGGAATTCTCAGCAGATAAGACCCAGACCATGTCCTGGAGTAATAGGGCCTTTCCTTCCCATGTCCCCCTAAATATCCCTGTCTTTCTATCCTGCCTCAATGTCACCTACATAAGGCAGGTTGTAAATGAGTCTTCCTCCAGTCCTGATGCTACATTTTTCTTCATAAAGTTCAACTTTTTGGATTATTTGCTCAGCACAGATTGAAGAGGTTTGGTGAAAGAGTACAGCCCCGATGCACACCATTTTCCACTTATTTTGTTCAAAATGACTGCCTCCTGATCCATGTACACATTCCTCATGACTACAGTTAAGCGCTCTGGTATTTCTGTTCTTTGCAATATTATCAGTAATGTGTTATTATCCAGATAGTCAAATAGCTTTGTATAGTCAACAAAACATAGATAGACATCTTTCTGGTATTCTCTGCTTTAGGCTAATATCCATCTGACATTAACAATGATGTTCAGGGTTCCATACCCTCTTCTGAATCTGGCTTGATTTTCTAGCAGTTCCCTGTCAATATACTGCTCCAGTTGCTTTTGAATCTTGTTGGGGTATGCTCTGGCCTGGCAAAAGACCACGGAGCTTCACCACAACACCAGTACGCTCGGGGACCTTTGGTGGTGGGCAAGAGCTGGTAGGTGGTGCCAAGAAGGACCTCGGGAGCCTTCTTATGTAAAAGAAACAGGAACTTTATTAAGCTACTCCTTTGCAGGAGAGCCTAATACTTTCTAGCCAACAGCACAGGTTACTGCTGCTATGATGGAATAACTCTGTATCAGAGTAACAGACAGCTCTGATGTCCATGCTGGCTGCGCCAAAGGTACAATGATGTTGCCTCTTGCCAGTCGTCTTCTTCTCTCACCTCCTCCCTGGGCATGGGAGGATTGAGAGCTCTTTTTGGCTTGCTCAAAGTCTTCTTTCTTGACCTTGGAGTATTATCTCTCCACAGCTTGAATGAAGATCAGGACAATTGAAGCAGCAAAGTCAGGTGTAGGATGTAACAACCAAAGTCAAGGTGGTCGGGAAGAAAGAAAAGAATAGATGCTTGGGGTAGTTGGTAGTGTGCTTACATACACTGTATGTGGGGGTGTGGACCAGAGTGCAACCAATCAGAGAGTGGCAAATGCCAGGAGGAGCAGCTCTCCATGTGAGGGCTTGGAAAAGTGCACTTACTATTGGAGGGGTTAGGTGCAGGCTGGACCAATCACTCCTTAATAACTAATTGAATAGTTCTGGGAGGCCAATCAGGCTGAAAAGGGCCACACCAGACCTGGGCTGTTTGGGGGCTATCTTAAATCACTTGATGGGAGAGGTAATAGGTTAAGGAGAGACCACAGGTGAAAGGTGAACTGGGACTTAGGGCAATTGGCTCTTAGAGAATCAAATAGGTCCCAGTGTAGATTCCTGGGTTAAGGGTAACCAAATGTGGCAGAAACAGGGCAGGATCTGGGGAGGGCTCAGACCTCAGCCCAGACCGAGTGGGCCTCGGCCCTGACACCCTCCCAGTCCACCTCAAGGGTGTCCAGATAATTCCCTACAGAATCTTTAGCAAAATTTTACTTGTGTGTGATATCAATGGTATTTTTGATAATTTTGGCATTCAATTGGATCCCCTTTCTTGGGAATAGGCACAAATATGGATCTCTTCCAGTCAGTTGGCCAGGTAGCTGTTTTCCAAATCTTTTGTCATCAACAATTTAGCACCTCCAGTGCTGAATCTGTTTGTTGGAACATCTCTATTGGTATTGCATCAATTCCTGGAGTCTTTCGTTTCACCAATGCCTTCAAGGCAGCTTCCACTTCTTCCTTCAGTACCACTGGTTCCTGATCATATGCAAGCTCTTGGAATGGTTGGTCATCCACGAATTCTTTTCAGTATAATGACTCTATGTATTCCTTCCATCTTCTTTTGATGTTTCCTGTATTGTTTTATATTTTCCCCATAGAATCCTTCACTGTTGCCACTTGAGGCTTGAATTTTTTCTTCATTTCTTTAAGCTTGAGAAAAAGAGTGTGTTCTTCCTTTTTGGTTTTCTATTTCCAGCTCTTTGCATGTCATTATGATATTTGATTTTTGTCTTCTTGAGCTGCCCTTTCAAATCTGTTTAGTTCTTTAACTTTATCATGTCTTTTACTTTTGCTGCTCAACATTCAAGGACAAGTTTCAGAGACTCTTTTGACATGTAAGTTCATCTTTTTTCCCCTTGTCTTTTTCATAACTTTTTGCTTTCCTCATAAATGATGTCTGTGATGTCATGCCACAATTTTTCTGGTCTTCTGTCATTCGTGCCTAAGGCATCAAATCTGTTCTTGAGGTGGTCTCAAGACTCAGGTGGAATATAGTCAAGGTCATACCTTGGCTCTTGCACACTTTTAATTTTATTTAGTTTTAGGTTGAACCTGCATATGGGCAGTTGATTGATCAACCCTATGAAGAGCAGAGAACACTGTCATTTTTATTAGCATATAATAATTGTACAAAATAATGGTTTCATCATGACATTTTTGTACATGTATATAATGTACCTTGATTGGATTCATCCCCACCCATTGTCTTCTCACATTCCCTCTCCCCTCTGATTGGTCCACTTCCTCTTTCCACAAAATCTCCTTTCTACTTTGATATCTTCTTTTTTCAAATCTATATTCTACATGAGAGAAAACATGCAATATCTGTCTTTTGGCCCTCACTCTAAGGAAAAAGTTGGCATCAATACAAAACCGGCATTGTCCACCTGCAGTGTATCCTTCCAGGTATGTTGACCAGCTTGTCTTTCACTGTCTTTGAGGCTTGCTCTATAGGTTCTAGGTAAACCACTTATTGTTTTGGGGTGCCATTAAGTAGGATCCGACTCATAGTGACTCTACAACAGAAGGAAACTCTACCCAACACTGTGCCATGCACACAATGTTTTCATGTTTGAGCCCATTGTTGCAGACACTGTGTTTTTTCTTATTGTGAGTCATGCAACATCCACAAAAGGAGATCCCAGGGGCTTTACTCCATTCTTGTCATTAAGGTTGACTCTATGTAGAGGAGGCAACTCTTCCCAAGTTTCTTGAATGCCTTCCAGCACTATATTTGACAGTGATTCTCTGCTGTTCATAGGGTTATCAATGGCTAGTTGTTTCAGAAGTGGGTTTCCAGGTCCTTTTCCCTAGTGTCTTCATCTGGAAGTTTAGCTGAAACCTGTACACCATGGATGGCCCTGCTAGCATCTGAAAGAGCAGTGGCATAGCTTTCAGCATCACAGCAACAGGCAAGCTCCCACAGCACAACAAGCTGACAGACACATGGGGGAGGTAATTCATAGCAAAGCAAAATAATTGTTTTTGTTGTTGTTAGGTGTCATTAAGTCACGTCCAACTCATAACAATTCTATGGAAAACAGAACAAAACACTCCCCAACACTGCCAGGCACACAATCTTTTTTATGTATAAGCCCATTGTTGCAGACCCTCTGTCAATCCATCTAGTTGAGGATCTTCCTTTTTATTTGTTGACCTGCCACTCTCCCAAACATGATGTCCTTCTCTAGGGATTAGTCCCTCCTGACAATAGGTCCAAAATACATAAGGTGCAGGATAGCTATCCTTGCTTCCAAGGAGCACTGCACTTCTAGGACGGATTTCTTGGTTCTTTTGAGCCCATAGTATATTCAGTATTCTTCTCCAGCACCATATTTCAAAAGCATCAATTCTATCTCCTTTATTCAATGTCCAGCTTTCACAACTATATGATTCAACCAAAAAGACCATGGCAAGAGTCAGGCGCACCTTCATCTTCAACATGACATCTTTACCTTTCAGCACTTTAAAGAGGTCTTCTGCAACAGCTTTTCCCAATGCAATGTGTCTTTTGATCTCTTGACTGCTGCCTATGTGGGTGCTGATTGTAGAACTAAATAAAAAAAATTGGACTTCAATCTTTTCTCCATTAATCATGAAGCTGCATACTGACCCTAGCTCTTTGTAAAGTGATGTATGTGTCCATGTGCTTGTTTTCTAGAAAGCAAGGCCACATCTACTTGCTCATTGCTGTTCTTGGCAGTGCTCAGTGTGCTTGCTGGCACGGAGGTGGCACCCAGTATTTATTGGTTGAAGGAATAAAGGCAGATTTTATTTACAACTATTTTATTAGGGCAAAACAGTATTTGCATGGGATGGGTCTTAAGTCATCTCAAGCAGGTCCCATTTCATTCTTAACAGGCATCTCCAAATTGAAATACCTACCCCAATCCACTATTTGTAGCTTCATTTAACGTAAAATAAAAATTAAAAAATTATCAGCTGGAAAAAAGGCAGGGTAAGGGAGAAAAAGTGACATTTTAACACATTACTGAAATTTTAAATGTTTTTATTTACACCTCCCCTTCTCTCTCTCTCCCAGATTCCATGAACATTACAGCAAAAGAAAGGGGTCATCATCACAGCACACCTTGCAGATTCCAGTTTACAGTAACTTGATCAGTGGAAAAATATGGACCAACAAAATATGATGTCAGCTCTCCCACAAGTATTGCTCTCTTCTTCTGTCTCCTCCCCTTCTCTTATTGTTAGCTGCCTTTAGACAGAGAGGGATCATTAAGACTGTGTAGACATGCTGGCTGAACTACAGTGACTTCCACTGTCCTGAGGAAGCAGCACAGAAGTTTTCAATAATTCCAATCACTGCCTAAAGAACACTGAGGTAACAATGTTACAGGTGGGGACAAATCACCACTCCACCCTGCTTGGTGGAATGTCCCTGACCCTCTTGGAAGGCCCAGGGCAAGCCCCAAGCTCTGCACAAGAAACCTGGGGGATTACATTGGAGAAAGCAGATTTTGAGTTGGCTTGAGTCTCCTTGTGCACAGGATTCATCTACCCACACAGATGGCAACGAAGCAGACATTTAGAGGGCACATCATCAGGGCACTGCCCTTTTTTATACTTTTCATTCAGCCTCCCCACAACTGCTCCAAAAGAACAGAGCTTCAGGTATTGCTTCATTAAGAACACAGTAACTGCAGTGTAAGAGCCACTGCATTCTTTAGGATCAGTTTCTTATAATTTATCATACTGGAAAGAATAAGAGTAAGGCCATTTATCACGTATGCTATGATAGTTAACAAAATCTTGTCCCCAGCTCCTTGCACCAAGCCACTCCCAAGGGCGGACTGTGAATGTGAAACCTCCAGACTCACCAGAGTGACTAGAATAATCATTTTCATTAGGGGCTTAAGCTCACTTCTTTTGTTTCCTCCTTAGAAAGAATTCAATCTATAGCAAAAAGCTGCTTGGAAAACAGAAGTCACTAGAAATACCACCACTGTGTATACAGGTAGTGAAGGGATGCTTATGGGCTCACTGGCTGGTCCTAGCTTGTCTTCTGTGAGACGAGGGGGGAAGCCAGCCCTCAGATTTGGCTACCTTGATGGATGCATGGCACCTGGCTCGGAGCCTGAGCATACATTTCATGCAGTTGAAGCAGAGGAGAGGAAGGGACATGCTTTTCTCCACATGGATGGGATTCTGATGAACCGCCTTAGTGGATCATGATGGCTGCTGGGCACAGAGCTTCCATGGTAAGCAGATAGCAGCGTATCTATAGATTCTGGGCTTGAAATCAAAGTTGTTATGTTCTTGGTTAAGCAGCCAAGAAGAATCCTTGATTTTCATACCTGGTCCCTTCACATGCTCTGGGATAAGCTGATTTTACCTGTGTGAAATACTCAACAATTCCTAATCTTTATGAGTATAGAAAAGAAAACCACTACTTTTTCTAACTACACAGTAGAAGCAAATAGACATTAAACCCATGGTGGCTTACCTAGAACACAAGGAAAGGAAAGGCATCTTGGAAGTTAGGTCACAGAAGTATTTCTGTATTTGGGAGGGCATGGTCTTGCTAAGTATCCAAGGCTGGCCTAGAAGTTGTGATCCTCCTGCCTCAGCCTCCCAATTGCTAGGATCATAGGTATGTGCCATACATCAATTCTTTACATGAGAGAACAGTTGTATTTGGCCTTTTGTAGGTGATCTGGGCACAATGCTACAAATCCTTACAAAATAAGAATTAGCCAGATTCTCTTTTTCATCAATTTGGAAAATAGAAAAACAGGGATATGGTGCTAGGTATCATTTTCCCCCTTCTCTAAGAAGCCAGAAAATCTCTCCAAGTAAGCCATTCTTCCTTTTTCACTAATAGGAAGCAAAATGCATTTTACACTACATAATTCAGCTAGACTGCACTAGCCATGAGAAACTTACATACAGGCTCCCTTAATTAAGAAGGGAAGAAATAAAGTTCATTGCTTCTTCCTGAAATGTACAGACTGAATAGGGAGAACCAGACTGTCTGAGCTACTAGTCCCCAAAGCCCAGCACCACCATACAACGATTTTCTCTGGGGCTAGAATTTTGAAAAAACAAGAGTTGGAAGACACAGAAAGGCCAAATGAAGGAGGGAGAGGTTACAGGGAAAAACCTCTACAAAGATGGTCAACTCCTTGGCCTCTGAAAGGGGGACGGGGACAACACAAAGCCCCTTAGTATTTGTGGGGGATGTTCCTGGTCACCTTCTCTGAGTACAGGCGGAAGAAGCTTGTTTTGGACCATTTGAAACCCGCACCTGATTGTAAGAGTTTAAGCAGTGAAGGACTAAGGTAGCTGGAATCCTCAAATCAACAGTGTTTAGGGGCTCTGGAAACCAGAATCTTTTGTTAGACTATGTTTTTTTTTTTTTTTTTTTTTTTTTTTTTAACTCAAAGGAAAACTGTTTTTTAAAAGTGCTGCAAAGTCCTTGTCCTGCTAAGTTAAAGTTTTAAAAATAAAGATGGGAGGAGAAAGTGCCACTGCCAGTCAATCATGCTTTGTATGTGATTTTGATGTCTCCTAGCTTTACATTTCCTATTTCTGGTGTGATCTGCTGAAAGAGGTCTAATAAGCCTGAAATGAATAAAGGAAATTTGAAATAAAAAGGATGAAAAAAAATGGTAAGGATTAGTCACACCTCTAATGACTGCAAGTATCAGCTTTGGTAGTAATGGTTAGCTGACACCTGTCTGAATCCCTCAGGCTGTCAATCAGGCCATGGAGAACAGTATTTCTATATCCCTGGTTTCTATTCATCCTCAATGACTATACTTAAATACACTGTATTTCTCCAAGAACTTGGTAAATAATACCAATGATATGACTGAACCCTCGGTTTCACAGTTTCAAGAAGAGACAACCAACCCTGTATAGTGTATATACAACATTTTGTCACCTAGAAAGTACAGAAGTCCTGGATTGACAGTTTTGTCTCTTCAAAATAAGCTTGTAACTTATATTTATCCTGAAATAATTTTGCACTAACAGTGATATGTGTATGCATATGTGTATAATTTAAATGCCCACACTGACATTTTAATTTGTAGTGACTTCACTCAAGCCAAAATAAAAAGACCAGCAGATGAGTTCATTTGCTCAAAGTCTGTGATTTTTATGAGCTCTACACCTATACCATTAAATGCTAACTGCAGTGCAAAAACTACCTGGTGTTCCAGTAGGATTCTACAGTAGGGAACTAGATGTACAGTAAGGGTTAGCAATGCATTTGAGTTTCATAGGACGTAGTTCTCACAATCTCTCTTTTAATTTAATTTGTACCTGCTAAGTATAGTCTCTGCATGTCTCTTTGGTTCTCTTATCCATGCTTTTCTGTACTTTAAAAAAAATGACATAAACTTATAGCTCTCAGATGCTGAGAGTGACCAAAGATAACTTATATTCAGGGCAGGAACACAAAGGTCCATCAACAATGCTGCTTATGTCCTCTCACAAGTGCATCTACATAAACACCACAGTCAATGACAAGAGGCCCAGGAGAAGGTGGGTTTGGAATCTTTACCAAAAAAGGAACAATTTCAAAAAACCGAGGTGTGCAAAGCCACTTTCACACAGCTTTTTCGTTTTGTTCCCCATCCTTTTCCTGTAATACTTGATGACTACTAAAAGACAAGTTGATCTTGGGTACAAGAAAGCCAACAGTTTTCTTCACTTAGGCTTTGGTCAAAAAGAATAAGAAAATAAGAACTTTAATAAGAACTTTAATGGTGATCTTCAGATATGTTCTTTGGTCAAGAGGTATAAAGCTCTCTGAAAGAAGTTCCCTTACCTGGGTTTAGTATGAAAACAGAGTCAAAATGGAGGATGTTCCACTTTAGGAAAGAGAAATGATCAGAGTATCTTAGGAAAAAGAAAAGAAGGAAAAATATATAAAATCTCCCAGATGCCAAGTAAAAGTTATCTTAGGACATCAAGAACAGAAGAACTATCATTCAGAAGAGTAGTATCTAAGTGGTCAGCTTCTTAAAGGTCTAAGTTAGTATCTTTAATCCTGGAATAGGAACATGATAAATGATTTCTGAGCAGAGGACTGACCAACATGTTCTTCACCAGGATAAATCCTAATCTGGACCCAGATCCAGTCAGAGGCTGGCATCATTTTGGAAAGTAGAAAGCATGAAGAAACCCAACTACAGACATTCTGTAAGTCACTGATCCTCTCCACACTGCCCGTCCCTCACCTGCAAGGAGTACCCCCTACTTAAAGAGCAGCTTTACACACGGAACAGTAAGTGGTGACATCAGAGTTGTCTTCACTACCAAGGTCTGAGCAGGGTGGGATGTAAATGCTTCTAATGCAATGAAATGTTTTAAGTAGGAGGTGGGAAGTGTTAGGATTAGAGCCTGGGAAGAACCTAGAATTTGCATGTATCCTCAGAGGGTGATCATAGCAAAGGGAGGAATCATTTAGTGCCCAGAGCAAAAAACTGAAATGTAACCAAAGCCTTGGGAGGCCTCAGCCAGAAGGAGTTACACAATGACTCTTTTGGCACTGTTACCATTTACTGTTTTCCTTAAAAGGCTGAATTTAAGACTAAAAGGAGAACACTTTGGTTGATTACTTGACTGGTTAAGTAAGAATCCCAGGGTGGATGACCTCTGAGACCCAGATGGGAAGTAAGTGGAAGGCACTTGCTCCCTGGTGAGAGGGCTGGTGAGTCTTGAGTTTGGAGAGCCAGGGCCAGCAGGAGCTCTAGATGGGCCGGAGCCCACAAGGTGGCTGAAGCGGCGAATGCCTGTGTGGTTAGCCAGACAGGTGAGGGTCAGCGTGATTTCACAAGTAGGATAGTTATAAAATAAAATCTTTTTTAATGGACAGAGTAAGTCATCTCTTTTGTTTAAAGGTGAGACTTAGCTTAGCAAAGGAAGGATATGAAGCCTTTTTTATTTTTTTGTTTTTTTTTTTTCCTATTTACAAAATGCCATTTAGAATGGAGGCGGCCACCTTCAGTAGTTGAGGAAATGTCTTTCACATGAGGTGGTCACACAAGTGCGATTCCTGGAACTGGCTCAGAAAGGCCCTGGGTGGGGAAGTCCCTCTAGGGAGCACCAGAAAGGCTCAGTCTTCTGTCTCCTCATACGTAGTCTCGTCAAAGGGCCTGTCTAGTAGAGGCACCAGCCGATGGCGAGAATACTTCAGCTGCAGCAGGTCCCCAACTTCGTCTATTTCCTTTAAAGCCTAAAACACAGAAGACAAGGCAGAGGTCAGTCAGGGCCAGCCGGAAGCAGGCAGGCCTGATACTTTTTTGGGCTGCAACAGTCGTTGCAAGGTCATTTGTTGGTGGGATGTGAGTTGAGTGCACGTACTTAGATTAGACTACACGCAGCTGTGGGAAGAGCCTCAGGCTGATCGTGAATGATGAGTTGTGCGGAGCCACATACGTAGATAAACGTGGCATAATTAGTCAAAGTATATGCTGTAGAAAGGGGAGCCCACTGCCTCAGTGTGACCCCCTGAACCTCCCTGACATAGTGTAAACCTATTTAATCTTACGTTTATAGTTCTGTATGAAAATGGGCACCTTTTATTTCAGAATTACCAGTATAAAGACATGTTCACCTGTTCTTTAATTTTTAAAAATCAGTGTTTGGAAAGAGAAAAAAAAACCCAGAGGATTTCTCATGTATTTTAGCATAACAAAAATATTCTTCATTCCAAAATGTGAAAATGATAAAAAGCAAATAAGAGCTAAACTTCAATATCCTATTAGAACAGTGGTAACTTTAAGAAGAAGTTTAATTGAAACTCCATATGGAAACAATTTCAGCCTAAATTTCAGTGGGAGAACCATTAACCATTTATTCCTCTGACTTCTGATATAGGATTTATTAATTTAAAACAAAGGTCCATATGACTTACTAAGATCACAGAGAAAAAGACATCTATGAACTATGACTTCAGAAGAACCCAGTAATTTTCATCAATGTAAAAAAGAAAATGATTAACAATAGAAAACCAAAACCAACCCACAGTAGCCCAAGGGGATCAGACTTTTTTTTCCCTTTTCTTTTTTTTTTTTTTTTTTTTTTTTGTGATAGGGTCTCACTCTGTGTTGCTCAGGTGGGTCTTGAACTCCTGGGCTCAAGTGTGACCCTCTTGCTTCAGCCTCTTGAGTAGCTGGGCAAACCCCACTGAACTCTACTCCAGAAAATAAATTTTATATACATAAGAGATAAAAGCTGTGATAGAAACTGCTGGCTCTTCTGGGGTTACTGGATTAGACAAGGGGCAAGGAACTGCTACATGCATCACCAGGTACTAACAAACAGTTCACACTGAACCTCGGGGTCACAGGGTAAGAGGAGTTCCTAGAAGAAAAATATATTAACTAGGAGGGTGAGGAAGAAAATATTTATAGCTGCCCTCCCCACAAGCCCATATCCTTGCTCTTCCAATTTTTCGAAAATAACTTTACTGAGATATGTTTTACAAAATTTACTTTTTAAAAGTATGCAATTCAGTGCTCCTTTGTATATTCCCAGAGTTGTACAACTTTCATCACCCCCTGTACAGCATTTTTATCACCCTAAAAGGTACTCCCCAATGACTATATGAATCACTCTTCATTCCTCTTTTCCTTCAGGCTTGACAACCACCAGTCTATTTTCTGTTGTTGTTATAGAATTGCCTATTCTGGACATTTTTAAATGAATGGAATCATGAAATAGGTGGTCTTGTGTCTGGCTTCTTTCAGGTAGCATGTTTTCAAGGTTTATGTTTGCAGGGCTGCAACCTCATTTAGCATCTCGTCCCATCACCATGTGCTAAAGAAACAATTCTTTGTTCATTGACTAGTCTTGGATCCCTTGTTGAAAATCAATTGGCCACAGATATGTGGGTTTATTTCTGAACTCTCAATTCTATTCAGCTAGTCTACAAGTCTATCCTTATGCTAGTACTTTACTGTTGTAATTACTGAAGCTTTGAAATGAGTTTTGAAGTTGAGAACTGTGCATCTTCCAATTTTTATTTTTCATTTTCAATACTGTTTTAGCTATTTGGGGCCCTTTCTAGTTCCATATAAATTTAAGGATCAGCTTTTCCATTTCTGCAAAAAAGACTGCTTGAGTCTTGATGCGGATTGCACTGGATTTGTAGATTGCTATGCTGACATCCTAACAATACTAAATCTCTTAGTCCACAAATATGAGCTATCTTTCCATTTCAGTCTTCAGCAATGTTTTGTAGTTTTCAGTAAGCGAATCTAAATATTCAGTGTATAATAAGTGTTTTGTTTCTTGTTTTTGGTTTTTTTTTTTGAGATGCCGTCTTGCTATATTGCCCAGGCTGGCCTCAAGCAATCTTCCTGCCTCTGCCTCCCAAGTAGGTGGGACTATAAGTACATACCATTGTGCCTGGCTTATACGCATAAATGTAACCAGTGTACAAGGGAAGGACTTCCTCTGTTAAATTTATTGTTTTTCTCTTTTTCTCTGTGGTGCTGGGGATGAAACACAGGACCTCATGCATATTAGGCAAGTGCTCTACCACTGAGCCACATCCCAGCCTTAAGTATTTTACTCTTTTGAATGCCACTGTAAATTAAACTCCCTTACCCTTCTCCTCTTCTTTCTCTTCCCTTTCCCCTTCCTCCCCCTCCTCCCCTTTCCCCCTCCTCCTCTCCCCTCCTCCTCCTCTTCCTTCTTCTTTTTGTTGCTGTTGTTACTGTTCTTTAACACAAGGTCTTGCTATGCAGCCCAGGTTAGTCCTGAACTCACGATCCTCCTGCCTCAGTCTCTCAAGTGCTGGAATTACAGGCATGTGCCACCATGTCCAGCCCAATACTTTCTTAACTTCTTTTTCATTTGTTCACTGCTGGTGTACAGAAACATTAATTTTTGTATGCTGATCTTTTATCCTGTAACTCTGCTTAATTTGTTTATTCGCTGTAACAGTCACAGGGTCCATTACTAAATAAAAATTGGTTTGTATCTCACAATGGTCTTGTTCATGTTTAGCTCCACAGAACATCATAAGATAAAACGACTTCAATAAACCCCCAGTTTCAAAAAAATGTGCTCTATGGTTTAAAAATCTACATGGATGGCAAAGTTCAAAACCTCTTCAACTGGATCTGATGAAAAGGATCAGAACTCTTCACTGACCCACATATTTGTTGACAACACAAATCTGCTTAGATATCCTGGTCACATCTAAATTCTTTCATGAATGTATATACAGTTCTCAGGAGTCCAAATTGTTATTAGAAGAAATTGTTGTGTTGTTGTTAGGTGCCTTCGAGTCGATATCTGACTCATAGCGACCCTCATAGGGTTTTCAATGCCTGACTGTCTCTGGGTTGCCTCAGGAGTGGATTGCCAGGTCCTTCTCCCATTTTTGCGGTGCTGGGAATTGAACTTGGGAGCTCAGACTGCAGCGCAGCGCTCTACCAACTGAGCTAAATCCCAGCCCTTAGAAGAAATAGCATATTGCTAAAACCATTGCTTGTAATGACAAACATTTTAAGAAAGTCATATCCAAACTTCTAAATATCCAAACAGAGTGGAATGGAAAGAAAAGCTGAAATTGCTGTATTAAAAAAAAAAATCAGTGCGGACATTTATTGGTAAGGTCTGTCTTTGTTTGTTTCTTTTTTTTTGAGACAGAGTCTTATTTATATAGCTCAGGTTGTCCTTGAACTAGCAATCCTCCTGCCTCTCAGCCTTCTGTGTGCTGAGATTATAGGTGTGTACCACCATGCCTGGTTAAGAATACAGTATTAACTGTAGAAATTTTGCTGTGTAGAAATGGGGCAGAAAAGTCAAAAGTCTTTAGCGGTTCAGAAATACAAAATGTCAATCAAATAGTTATAATTATTATAATGAACTTTTTAAAACAGACACTCGTAATATTTTTTTTAAGTTGTATTTTTTATTTTTTTGGTATTGGGAGGTTGAACCCAGGGCCTTATGCATACATTGCAAGTGCTCTACCACTGAGGTGCAACCACAGCCCCCTTTTAATCTTGATACAGGGTCTATCTTAGTTATGCAGGCTGCCTCTGGCCTCAAACTTGAGATCCTCCTCCTTCTTCCTCCCAAATTTCTGGGATTACAGGAGTGTGTTACTACACCTTTTTTTTTTTTTTTTTTTTTTTTTTTTTTGGAGACAGGGTCTCATGTAGCCCAGGCTGTCCGAGAACTCATTATATAGACCATGCCAGCCTCAAACTTGCATTACTCCTCCTGCCTCAGCCTCCCAAGTCCTGGGATTCAGGTGTATATCACCACACCTGGCTTGGTGCTCATAATACTCTTTAAGGTTAGTAGAGCTCACTAGGTATGGTGGTGCACCTTGTAATTCCAGCACTTGGGAGGCTGAAGCAGGAGAATTGTGAGTTTGAGGTTAGCCTGTACTACAAAGGCAGACCCTGTTTCAAACAAACAAAACAAAAAATTGGTAGATTTCAAATAAACTAATGGATATTTCTAGCAATTAGTTTTATACAAATGTCATGTTCTAAAGCTTTATAAACTCCAAGAAAGCATACTTTTTTTTTCGCTGTTGGGAATAGAATTCAGAGCCTTGCACATGGTAAGTATATGCTCTACCACTGAGCTACACATCCAGGTCCAGAGAATATAATACTTAAAATTTGAAATCTTAGATGTGAAACAATAGCATGTTAAGAGAATATCAAGAGACACAAATAAATTGTTGATGTTGTTATGTACCATGGAGTCAGGTACAACTCATAGCAACCCTATGTACAACAGAACGAAACACTCCCTGTGCCATGCTCAGCACTAGTGTCAGTGAGTCTCTGCTATTCATAGGGTTTTCAATGGCTGATTGTTTTGGGAGTGGATTGCCAGGTCCTTCACCCTAGTCTGCACCTCTTGGTATTCCCAGGTGGTCTCCCATCCAAGGACTAACCAGGCTAACCCTGCTTAGCTTCTGAGATCAGGTGGGATCAGATGCCAGGGTGCTATGGCTGCAGACACAAATAAATTAAGAGACCATAAATGATTAAATGATTAAATTCTGTAATAGTTACGAGCCAACTATGGTATATACCTGCCATTTGTGATAGATGCTGGGAACACAGAATGACTTAGTCCCTACTCTCAAGATTTATCTAATGGAGGACTGGGGTAGAGCACTTGCCCATTATACATGAGGCTCTGGGTTCCATTTCCAGCACTACCGAAAAAATAAAAATAGAAATAAAAAATAAATTTAATGAGTAAGATGGCCATTAAATTATTACAGGTGTGAAGAACTTACTATGGGTATTTTTTTTTTTTTTTCAGTATAGTTCAGTACTTGAATCCATGGCCTTGTGCTTGCACGCTTTGCAAGTGTTGTACTACCACGCTGCATCCCCAGCCCATTTTTCACTGTTGTGAGACAGGGTCTTGCTAAATTATCCAAACTGCCTCTGGTCTTGAACTTGCAATCCTCCTGCCTCTGCCTCCCGAGTCACTGGGATTACAGGCGTGCGCCACTGTGCCTGGCTACTAAGGGTAATCTTAAGATTCTAAGGAAACACCGAGCAAGAGGGTTTGGGAGTAGCAGTAAACAAATTTCCTTTAAGTGGAGATGTGACAAATGAGTAGCAGTCAGCCAGTCAAGCAGGAGAGAAGGCTCAGGAGAGAAAATTTTACAGACATAAAAATATACAAAGAAAGCTTGTATTAGAAGTAGCTGGAGCAGAAAGAGACTTGTATAGCTGTAGAATTCATAATGGTACAAAATGAAGCTGGAGGTGGTCATGGTGGCACACACTTATAATCCCAGCACTTGGGAGGTGGAGGCAGCAGGATCATGAGTTTGAGGTCAACCTGGGCTGCAAAGTGAGACTCTGTGTCAAAACAAAGCAAAAACAAAATGACACCAAAACCCAAAGACAAAGCGAAAAAATTCTCCAGAGCTATGACACTGGGTCTGGTGAGTGATGCTATAGACTTTGCTATTTTTTTGTAAATGGCAAGTTTTTTTCCCCCTCTTTATTTATAAATGTTGGTGGGGTACAGAGTAATAAGACTTTTGCTATTTCCATTATACAATTATTATATCATTTTTGGTTATACTTTCATCAATTTACATATTTTAAAGAACCATTTGATTAATATGTAATAAAAATTGTATCCAATCATGGGTTATATTCTGATTTTTTCTTTCTTTCCCCCTGTTTTCCATGTATTCATATAGTTGCATCATATACTTTGATATTTTCCTCTCCTCCTTTTCCTCTCTACTTTATTTCCCCTTCTGTTCCCCCACCTCACTTCCACCTGCTGATCCCTTCCCCTCTTCTTTCTACTCTGCTTATATTTTCTCTTCTTATATAAGTATTATTATTCATTCTTACATATCTACATATGTATAGATTTTTTTAGCTCTGACATGAGTGAGAACATATGGTGTAAATGGCAATTTTAAACAGCACTGTGTACCAGTGCTGTCTTACCAAAAACTATTAGGTGCTCAAAGAATATCAGGGTCAACAATGATTAATTTAATCTGATATACAGCCCTTTTTAACATAAGACATACTTTTACCAAAGTGAATGTGTCTACTTACCGTATCAAGTATTTCTTTGGTATGAGCTGCCGAGAGGCAAAATCTGGCTCTGGACTCAATAATTGGGGTGGCAGGAAATCCTACCACAACTACACCAACATTCCTTTTCAGCATCTCCCGTCCAAAGGCGCTGCAAAGGGGAAAACAAGGAAAATAAACCAGGAAGGATAATAAAGCACATAGTGCAAAGTCTTGCTGTCCCAAATGATTTTAACTATTGTGATGCAGGCATTGGAGACTCCCCCCCCCCCCCCCCCCCGTACTGGGGATTGAATCCAGGGCCTCGCGCCTGCATGCTTTGCAAGTGCTGGACCACTGAGCTGCACCCTCAGCCCATTTTTTGTGCTTTTTGAGACAGGGTCTCGCTAAGTTACTCAGACTGCCTCTGGTCTTGAACTTGTGATCCGGCATTGGAGACTTCTAAAAGGAGTTTTTCCTGAACTTCTAAAGTTAAAACTGGCAGTTCACAAAAGCCCCATTTATTCAGTCCTATGGTGGTCTTCTCTCATATGGGTTCCTCCACAAACTGAAAGAATAGATTTGGCAGTGGCCAATTTTAACAGGGGTTGACTGATGGGATCTGTAATTATGGCCTTAAAAAGTGTCCCTGAAATGTAATAGTGGTTCAGAGGCTTCAAAATGAATCTGTGTTTAAAAAAAAAAAAAAAAAAAAAGGTCCTCAAAACAATTTCAGAAGGTTAAAAAAATCTTAAGATTATGAGGAGAGAGAGGATTTACTGTAACATGGACATCTTTCTGCTGTTTCACAGAGTACCTGATTGGCACTGGCCCTCCAGACTAGGCATTTCTTTGACTGATGTGGGAGTAAAGCTACCTTTTGGAGTGAAGGGTCACTTTTCATCTGTCAGGCCAGTGGATTCCCCTAGCGGCAGGTTATTACCCAGATTACAAAACTCTTGTTTAGCAATCACTTCACCCCAAGCCTGCTGTCCTGTGGCCACATCTATATCTTGTCTGTGGCCTTATCCTACATGTAAGTTGTGACTAAATAACAAATTCTAACTTTCACTTATGAAAGTTTCAATTATGTTTTGTGACTTTTCTTGTTGGCTCAATTTATTTCATTTTTACTGTTCCCTTTGTTGACAGCAGGCTTGGGAATAAAACCCTGCTTGAGGGCCAGACTTTTCAGCCCTTTCACACTGTCTCCAGGACAATGTTTTCCTCTTCTGTGTTAAGACAAGGCTGAGTGCCCGGTATCAGGGGCTCATACTTCCAAACTGTCGAATGGTTTACTCCAGTTCTTTTCTGTCCTCTCTACATTTTACTTAACTATAACGTACACAGTTTCACATGTGTAGACAGATTAGCCACAGTCCTCTCTAAAGAAAGGGTTCTTGACTGCATCCCCCAGATCTGATAACTCTTCAAGTTTATCTATAATTCCACGGAAAGAAGAAGAAAATCTCCCACCATCTTCTCCAAAGGCCATAATGTCATTTGTTACAGAACTTTGTGTTGAAAATCAAGCTTGGCTGTCTTTTCCCTCAGTAGGCACCTCTTCCCAATTTCTTTTTCACTATCTTTGGGATTGCCACATTTCTAGTCTCCCTGATTTAGTTTTGTCTCCTGTATTCACTTCCACAAACATGTACTGAATGCCCCCTGAGTGCCAGAGACTGTAGTGCGCACTGGGGAGTCAAAGACAAATAAAAATGTTTGCTTCCTGAACAAGTGCAATCAAACCAGAGAAATGATTATCAATTTCATATTTAAGATTCAGCTTAAAACTCACTCATCAAAAAGATGTGCCTTCAGCACTTGGGAGGTTGAAACAGGAAGATTGCTTGAGTGTAGGGGTTTGAGACTAGCCTGGGCAACACAGTGAGACCTCATCTCAAAAACACAAAACAAGAGCCGGGTGTGGGGGCACATGCCTGTAATCCCAGCAACTAGGGAGGTGGAGGCAGGAGGATTGCAAGTTTGAGACCAGAGGCAGTCTGTGTAATTTAGCAAGACCCTGTCTCAAAAAGTAAAAAAAAAGGGCTGAGGGCACAGCTCAGGGGTACAGCACTTGCAAAGCATGCAAGCATGAGGCCCTGGGTTCTACAGTATGGCAAAAAACAAAACAAAACAAAACAACAACAAAAAACCAAAACAGAGAGTCTTTTGAACTGAATTATATTAAGCAGGTCATTCTTTTATTCTACAGTTCCAATGCAGTTTTGTATATAATCATATTTGTTCAATACAATTATTCAATATTATTACTGTTCATTGCTTTTTGAATGTTATCTGGCTTCATTATATATCTGGACTTCTCAAATACACTGAAAACTATCCCAGGGCAAAGCCCTCTATTATATATTTCTTGCACAAACCAAAGAAGCTAGAATAGTCAGCACACCTGGTAAATATCCGGTAATGCACACTGCTGTGACCTCTCTGACCTCATGGTCCCTTGATCCCTTGGGGACGTTCCCCAGCTCTAGGAACAGGGCAGCTGTTCTTCCCCCACTGCAGCATGTCCCTGCATGTGGCCTCTGCATGGATGTTTCTGTCTCCAATGGCTGCCCTTCTCCTTCACGTCTTTCCCTTCTGCCTAGGCTTTCCCTGACACCCTACTTCACACCAGCGTCTGCCCACCCACAGAACACTCCCAATGCCCATAAATAGCCTGCTTTATTTTTTTCCATAGCATTTAGAACTTTTAGCACATTACATAATTTACTTATTTGTTAGGCTTATATGACTTGTGCCTCCCCTAGGATGTAAGCACCACAAGGATAGGGATGGATGTTTATGGTTTGTTCATTGATCTACCCCAAGCACCCAGAAGAGCACAGTAAACATAAATGTTAGCTTAATGAAAGATAATAAGTTAACACACCTTGCAACTGGGAATCCACTATGTCACCTAGGGCATATCTAGCAAATGAAGGTTAAGACAATGAGGATAATTTTCCCTAACAAAATACATAAGCCCTGGTCTCCTATCACAGATATCTTAAGTCTAATGAGAAATCAGTTTGTGACCTGCAACAAGACATACCCAATTTTGGCTGGCATGTACAGCATCAAAGGCACCACCGGAGAATCTTCATTTCCATAGATGATGAAGCCCATCTCCTTTAGGCGTCTCCTGAAATACCTAGTGTTTTCAGCTAATTGCTGCATGCACTCTTTGCCTGGAAAATGGTGGGGAGAGAAAACAAAATAATACTTAGAAATGGTCCCTCCTGACAACACGCCCAAAATATGTAAGACACAGCTTTTTTTGCTTCCAAGGACCTCACTGGTTGCACTTCTTCTAGGACAGATCTGTTGGTTCTTGTTATTTTCTTTCTTTTCCTTTATTAGTAAATGATGATGGGGTAGAGAGTAACACAGCATTGGCTTTTTCCATTACGCATCCTTTACATCACTTTTAACAACACTTTCATCGACCCACAAAGTTTATGGAGGCTTATGGCTAGTATGTAGTCAAACTCTGATACTTATTTGGGTTATCTTCCCCTATTTTTCCAACATACTCATGAAGTTGCGCTGTTTACATTGAGATTGACCTCTCCCCTTTCCTCCTTCCTCCTTGACCCTCTTCCCCATCCCATCTTCTCTAATCTTTGCTTCCCTCTGCTAGATCCCTCCCTCCTCCTTTCCACTCTTTAAATTGTCCCTTCTCCGCTAAGGTGAATTGTGCATTTTTTATATTTTATGTATAGTATTTGATCTGTTGGTTCTTTTGGCAGTCTGTGGTATATTTAATATTTGTCTCCAGCATCATAATTCAAAAGCACCAATTCTTCTTCTGTCTCCCTTATTTAATGTCCAGCTTTCACAAGCATATGATGTGACTTAAAATACCATGGCATGAGTCAGGTGCACCTTCACCTTCAATGTGATATCTTTACTTTTCAACACTTTAAAGAGGTCTTTTGCAAGTGCCTTTCCCAAAGCAGTGTGTCTTTTGATTTTCTGACTACTGCTTCTATTGGTGCTGATGGTAGATCCAAGTAAAACAAAACCTTGGACAGCCCCTTTTTTCCATTTATCATGAAATTCCTTGCTGACTCTGTTGTAAGGACTTTTATTTTCTTGATGTTTAGGTGAAATCCATACTGAAGGCTGTAGTTTTTGATTTTCACTAATAAATGTTTCAAATCCACTTCACTTTCAGCAAGCAAAGATGTGTCATCTGCATAATGCAGGTTGTTAATAAGTCTTTTTCCAATCCTGATGTCAGATATAAATAAATATGATTCACTCTGTATTTTGTCATTCTGTTTTTTTTTTTTTTATTTGGGGGGGGCAGAGGTGGTGTTAGGGATAAAACCCAGGGCCTTGTGTATACCAGACAACTGTTCTACTATCACTGAGCTACATTCCTAGCCACTTACTCATTTATTTATTTATTTATTTATTTATTTATTTATTTATTTTGCAGTTCTTAGGGGCTGAACGCAGGGCTTCACACATGCTAGGTTAGGGCTCTATCACTGAGATGCATTCTCAACTACTGTTTAATTTTTAGTTTGAGACAAGGTTTTGCTAAATTGCACAGGTTGCCGCTGGCCTTGAACCTGCGATCTTCCTGCCTCGGCCTCCTGAATCACTGGGATTAGAAGCATGTGCCACCACACTCAGTTTAGCCCTTGGGTTTCGAGACAGGGTCTCAGGCTGGCCTCAAACTTGAGATCCTCTTCCCTTCACTTCCTGAGCACTGGGATTACAGGTGTGTGTCACCAAACCTGGCCATCCTAGCTATTGTTAGTGTATTTTATAATAATTAAAAAATAAAGTTTAATGATGGCATATTAGCATGCCCAAAGAATTTCAGCAATACCATACACCCCTGAAAGTAGGTAGGGTATTTGTAATCATCTCTGTTTTATAGGTTAGGAGACTCTCACAAAGGTGGTGACTTGCTTACAGCAATACAGTAGGAAGAGGCACAGGTGAGACTAGAATCTAAGTCTCCCAACTTCAATAGTCATTCCAACCAATAATGTTTCAAATAATTTTGCACATAAGCACAGAAGTAAAACCATTTAGACTATATTTTTCCTTTTAAGAGTTTAACTTTATTTTTTCCTTAAAACTCTTACAAGATAGTAATAGCCTATCCAATCCAGTGTGGAAACCATCAAACAATATCATTGCTATCATGTGCAAGCAAAATTTTGCTAAAGATCATCCAAAAACAGCTGCAGCCATATATAGACACGGGATTGCCAGAAAATCAAGCCAGATTCAGAATAGGGCATGGAACCAGGGACATTATTGCTGATGTCAGATGGATATTAGCTGAAAGCAGAGAATACCAAAAAGATGTCTATCTATGTTTTATCAACTATGCAAAGGTATTTGACTGCATAGATCATAACAAATTATGGATAACACTGCGAAGAATGGGAATATCAGAGCACTTAATTATACTCAGGAGGAATCTGTATATGCACCAAGAAGCAGTCGTTTAAACAGAACAAAGAAACACTGCCTGGTTTAAAGTTGAGAAAGGTGTGTGTCAGGGCTGTATCCTTTCACCATACCTCTTCAATCTCTATGCCGAGCAAATAATGAGAAGCTGGACTTTATAAAGAAGAACACAGCATCAGAATTGGAGGAAGATTCTAACAATCTGCATCATGCAGATGACATAATTCTGCTTGCTGAAAGTGAAGAGGATTTGAAACATTTACTGATGAAGATCAAAGAACACAGTCTTCAGTATGGGTTGCACCTGAACATCAGCAAAACAAAAATCCTTCCAACTGGGTCAGTAAACAATTTTATAAAGAATGGAGAAAAGATTGAGGTTGCCCAAGATTTTGCTTTACTTGGTTCTATAATCAACACCCATGGAAATAGCAGTCAAGAAATCAAAAGATACATTGCATTGGGAAAAGCTGTTGCAAAAAACCTCTTTAAGGTGTTGAAAAGTAAAGATGTCACATTGAAGACAAAGGTGTGCCTGACTCATGCCATGGTATTTGCAGTCATGTCATGTAGTTGTGAAAGTTGGACAGCAAATAAGGGAGACAGAAGAAGAAATGTTGTTTTTGAATTATGGTGCTGGTGACAAATACCATGGACTGCCAAAAGAACCAAGAGATCTGTCCTAGAAGAAGTACAACGAATGTGCTGCTTGGAAGCAAGGATGGCTAGACTGCGTCTTATGTATTTTGGACATGTGGTCAGGAGGTAGAAGTAGTACAACGAATGTGCTGCTTGGAAGCAAGGATGGCTAGACTGCGTCTTATGTATTTTGGACATGTAGTCAGGAGGTACCAATCCCTGGGGATGGACATCATGTTTGGGAGAGTGGTAGATCAATGAAAAAAAGGAAGGCTCTCAACTAGATGGATTGACACAGTGGCTGCAACAATGAGTTTAAACATAAATAAGATTGTGTGCCTGGCATAGAATCAGATAGTATTTTGTTCTGTTGTACATAGGGTCATTATGAGTCAGACCCAAATCGACAGCACCTAACAAGAAGAATGTATATAATTTTAGGTCAACCAGAGAAAAACACTTAACCTTATATTAGCCTAATTACCATAAACACCAAGGAACATCACTAAATTATGTCATACATCTTACAAAGAATAAGAGCAGACATTAAAGTGTATCATAGTTATCAATTGAGAACTGATGAGCCAAGTACCCTAATTTCTCCCAAGAAACAGATACATGCTTCCAGTGCTTTTATAAGTGACTCCCATTTCCAGTCATGATGAAGCACCAGTGACCAGATTTGCGCTCCTGCTCTAAACAATACAAAACTAGACCAAGTATACAACACAGTGGTTTTCTGGCACTGTGCCCCAGGCAGTGCAGGATGCCATGCTGTGAGAAGGGAACAAAGGGTGAGTGGTTGGGTTGCTTCATGTTGCCCTGAGGCAGGTTCCAGGCAGCTACACAGTTCTGGGGGACGTAAGTCTTGTCTGTTGAGGACAGTTAAGATCAGAGTTCAGGATGCCAAGGTGGCTAGACTTTGCTGGGCAGTGTACAGGAGAGGAGGGAAGTCCAAAGAGCTTTGGAGATCTGCAGAGCGGTTCCCTTGGGCTTTGGGAAGAGTATTGATACACAAACATGAGATGAAACTATTAGAGGCTGGAGAAAAATCTTCTTGAAAACAATAAACTGAACAGTTCATGGCACTCAGAGTTTAGAATAGCTTGTGCTTTTATTCACCAAAATGGAAAGGCCTTATAACCTAACAGAATTCTCAGAAGAGCATCACTTTAGTAGTGGAACTAAATCAACCTTGTACCAGAAGTTGATCTTGACTCACCCTAACAAAACTTAAGAGCAAGTCTCAAAAGGATCTAGCAGATTCCAAGAACAAAGCTCAACATTACCTGAAGGGATACAACCAAATATTATACCCAACTGTGTAAAATTCACAAAGCCCAACAGATAAGAAAATTTCAGGCATTCAAAGAAACAGGAAAACATGACCTTACAATGAGGTAAAATCAGTCAATAGAAACAGATCAGAGGAGACAGGAATTAGCAGACAAGAATGTTAAAATGCTATTATAATTATCCTTTATATGTTCAAAAAGGTAGAGAAAACATGTTGTTGTTGTTAGGTGTTGTCAAGTTGGTGTCCAACTCACAGAGACCCTATGTACAACAGGTGAAATAGTACTGTCAGTACTTTTCTGCTATTCATGGGGTTTTCAATGACAGATTGATTTTTGGGAGTGGGTTGCCAGGTCCTTCTCCTAAGCCTGTAGTATCTGGTGTTCCCAAGGGGTCTCTTATCCAAGTACTAACCAGGCCTGACCCTGCTTAGCTTCTGAGGTCTGATTGGATCGGATGCCACAGTGGTATGGCTGCAGGCTAGAGAAAACATGAGGAGAAACAAATATAAAAAAGAATAACCAATAGACACAACATCATTGATGAACTCCAAAAGCACGCTATATGAAGTAAATGAGACACAACAGACTATGTACTGTGTGAATCGATATGAAATTCAAAAATAGACCTAACTGCAGTGACAGTAAACAGATTAGCGGTTCCCAAAGAGTGGGAAAGAGACTACCAGAAAAGGGACATGGGCAAACTTTTAGAGATGATGAAAATATTAGACTATATATTTGTTAAAACTCACAGAAATATATACTTAAAACTGGTGAATTTTATTATTGTATATAAGTAACATCTCATTAAAGTCAGTTTAAAGAATTGAGTGAAGCTGAGAGTGGTGGCACATGCTTGTAAACCCAGCAATTTGAGAGGCTAAGGCAGAAGGATCACGAGTTCAAGGCCAGAGGCAGCCTGTGCAATTTAGCAAGACCCTATCTCAAGATAAATAATAAAAATAGGCTGGGGTGCAACCACACTACAGCATTGTAGTGTGAGGCCCTAGGTTCAACCTCTCAGTACCAGGGGAAAAAAACTGAGTGATACATTTGGTTTTTTGGTTTGGGGGGGAGAGTATTTGGGAGTTGAACCCAAGGCCTTGCACATATTTTGCAAGTGTTCTACCACTGGGCTATTCCCCTGGCTAGTTTTTTTATTTTTGTTTTGAAACAAAGTGTTGCTAAGTTATGCAGGCTACCTCTGGCCTGGAATTTGTGTTCCTCCTGCCTTACTCTCCTGAGTTGTTGGGATTATAGGTATGTGCCATGCTGTCTGGCTTCATATTTGCATATTAGTATACATTTATATTTTACTGTGTCTACTACCTTTATCTTATGAACAAACCTGTTTGCCCTCTTATCACAAATTGACTAGCCTTGGTTAAGAACTTTTTTTTCATGCCAAAGCAATCTGAAAAATCATCAAGGAAAGAACTGGCAAGAGATTTAGACCTTAACTTTTCCAATAATTGCTCTACCAACTTAAGCACATTTTTAATAAAAGGAGGTAGAAGTCTCAGTTCCACTGTTCATGGTCATCCATTCTCTGACAACAATTCCAGAAGAAAATACATGGAAAATAACATTCACATATAAACAACCTGAAAACACTGAGCACAGGTACTGAAAATCCCCAACTTTATATCCTTATTTTTGCGGAGTAGTAGTCCATGGTGAGGATATACCACAATTTTGTTTATCCATTTACATGCTGGTGAACATCAAGAGTTGAGATTATCAACTTTCACTTCGGTAACTACAAAGTTCACATAAAAAAGAATTCTCTCCTAAATATATATTTTAAACATTCCAGTTACATCTCAATAAAGGAAGAATTACTATAATTGCTAATTGACAGCTCAGTTTCACTTAATCCTGCTTTACATGAGTGGCAAAAGAATATACTATTTATACTTTACACAAAAAGAAACAGGCTTAGAGATGTCAAGTTCCTTTCTCCAAGGCCTTTTACTGGGCAGTTTTTGGACAAATGCATGAGGTAGGAGTGAATGTGTGAAGGCACCAAAGGAGACTCAGTACAAGTTTTTCGAATAAACTCATCTTGAATAGCAAAACTAATCATCACTGATACTCTAGTAGAGGAATAAAGACTGATTGAAAGTATTAAGACCAACATAGAAAATGAGTCAACTAGTTTTTGGTACGGACTAAAAATGCCAATTACAGTGAATCAGAAATGGATAGTCTGATTTTATCCTTTGAAACTATTAAGCTGAACCATCAAACTGCCAATATTTCATCAGTTTTGACCTTTGAAAGAGGCTACTGCCTCAATGTAATAACTTAAAAGTGACTAACGGTAAAATAATGTAAACAAATAAATGTAGACTAATCAATAAGCTCTAGCATGTACACATCTATTCTTGAAGTGATACTGAATTTTAACATGCAGCCATCCATTTTTATATTAAATACCACATAAAATGTCAGTTAATGAAATTATTTAAGTTTAATCTCTTGGCTCAATTTTAAGGGGTTTTCTCACTGCAGAGTTTGAACAAATTTCTGGTCTAATGCAGATTCAAATAAAGAAGGAAGTTTCACATTGCTAAAAAATACTAATTCCTAAGAAGTTTTTTTTTTTTTGTGGGCTGGGATTTAGCTCAGTTGGTAGAGCACTGCTCTGCAGTCTCTGAGGTCCTGAGTTCGATTCTCAGCACCGCAAAAATGGGAGAAGGAAGTGGCAACCCACTCCCAAAGCAATCCCGAAATATCTGCCATTGAAAACCCTATGAGAGTTGCTATGAGTCAGACACGACTCGACAGCACCTAACAACAACAACAACAAGAGGTTTTCACCCTTGCCTCCGAAAGAATACAGATGGTAATATAAGAGGTCTGAATGCTTCCTACTTTTCAAATATAACTCTCTATTTTTAAGGGCAATAAAAATCATAGAAATAATTTGGAGGAAAAAATCTGTATTGATTCTCTAGAACCTTATAAATGAACCTATGTGGCTGTTCTTTTGAACTTCTTCAGTATGTTTTGTTAGAATAAAGCCATTTTTAGAACCTTTAACTAGAAAAGATCTATAGCTCAGCATGGAAGAGAGAGAGAAAAGTAAATGTGTGTAGTTAATGCCCCAGAAATTGTAATTGAAAACTTTAATAGGTCATTTTTAATCCTTAGCTTCTTAGCAATAAATCCCAGGATGGAAATAACAAATATGAAGTACCAATAGGTTGTTAGATTTCATTCTTTTAAGGATCTAGAAAGCCTAAAAAGAGTGGAGGACAGATATGGAAGGAGCATCACCATTATCTACTTACTGGTAACTTCTGGATGTTAGATCACTTTTATAAAACAGAATGAAGTCTAGAAAACTTTATTTTTGATGGTGGTGGGGTGGTAGGGATTGAACACAGACTCTTACACATGTTAGGCAAGCGCTCCACCTATGACCTACATTCCAGCCCCAGAGAACTATCTTGAGTAACCACTGTTAAACAGATTTTGAAGTTAAACCAAACATGTTTTAGCCATTTTTTAAAAAAGAATATTTTAAAATCAATCTTACACAAGATTTCCCAGGATTCTCAGCTATGTAATCCTAAAGTTGGAACTACTGTTATTATTGCTCGCATAAACTTCATAAGCCCTCCTCAACAGTTATTATTCAGAACAGACAGATACAAATTATTTAGTCTCACGACTGGTTAAGACAAGACAAGACCTATGTACAAAGCCAGGGCCATTAAGGAAGCACTGGTACTGACTCTACAGTGTTATATGCTTCAGAGAATATAGCATGTACTCACTTGCTTAAATAGCAGTATGATATTCAATTTAGTTTTTATATGTCTCATATCATAACCAACAAAATGTGTTTAAGTCTGTAGCTTCAAAAAATAAGATTTCTGGTGTTAACTGAAGTCTTTCAAAAGAAAGGCCACAAACACCAAACACAAAGGATGTTCAGCCAGAGTTGATCTCCTAACTCACATTATAATCCATTACATAGCTCCTAATCTTCTTAGATTTCCTGGATATGCTGATATAATCTGCCTTCCCAGGAAAAATAAAATTACTGCTACTCCTCAGATTTAACACTTTCTAATTAATTTTAGTGGGCTGGAAGAATTCAAAATTGAAGAACTTCTTCACCTACCTTTTTTCTTAAAATCCATAATCTCAAAACAGGTAGAATAGGTATATAACATTTTTCTTAGTTTAGGACCCCCCCAAATAGAATAGATAGCTTCAAGAATGATTTCAGTAAATGGGCTGGGGTGCAGCTCAGTGGTACAGCACTTGCTAAGCATGCAAGCTCGAGGCCCTGGGTTCATCCCCCAGTACTACCAAAAAAAAAAAAAAAAAAAAAAAAAAAAAAGAATGGTTTCAGTTAGGTATGAGCATTAACTAGGAATTAAAGGATGTAAGTGGGACAGAATATGGAAAAATACTACTCATCACTTGTTCTCATTTATACTATCAAAAACATTACATCATAAATATTTCACCTATCTCTTTTAATATTTTATGCCAAAGAAGCCTGGTGCTATGGTGTATGCCTGTAGTCCCAGTAACTTGTGGGGCGGAGGCTGAAGGATTGCAAGTTTGAGGCCAGAGTCAGCCTTGTGCAACTTAGATCTCATCTCAAAACTAAGAAAAAAACCTGTAAAGTGGGGGTTGGGGGTGCAGCTCAGTGGTAGAGTACTTGTTTAGCATGTACATGTACAAGGCCCTAGGTTCAACCCTGTAGTACTGAAAAAAAAATTATGCCTAATAATTGAATTCAACTGTTAATCTTTAATTATCTGTTTCAAAGGTCTTATTTTTGCTATTTGGAAGTTTGCTTTTTTCTAATATTTTACTTTTGTTGGATTATATTATACAAAGAAAAGGAATACATTTCACTCCTCTGGTGGTTCTCTTCAGAAGCATTTTTTAAAAATGTCTTCTTCAGGACATCCTAAATCAGAACATGGCAAGAGTATTAAAGCTGAGGAACGAAACTGATACCCAGAGAGGGTAAGTAATTTAAGGTGGAGGAACCAGGATTTGAATCTTCTGGTTCTTTTGGTTTCAAAGATGGATTTTTTTTTTTTATTCTTTTGAGGAATCTGGGGCCAAACTCAGGGCTCTGTGCATACTTTGCTAGTGCTCTACCACTGAGCTGCGCCCACAGCCCCTTTCCTATTTTTTATCTTGAGACAGGGTCTCACTAAGTTGTGTAGGCTGCCTTTATCTTCAAACCTGTGATCCTCCTACCTTAGCTGGGATTACAGGCTTGAGCCATGGTGCCTGGCTCAAAGACTGAACCCTTAAGCATGACTCAACTGACCTACTCTAGCTCTGGTACTCAACAGGAATGTTAGGTAACAATGCTTCTACCACCTCATATGACCATTTCACTACACCCTGTCACCTTCACTTTTTGGCTATAGTCTACCTGTGCAGTGTTACGGGGAAAGAAGCGGCAGCCATGGACTTTCTTTTGTCCTGTATTCTCCTTTCCAATTTCTACTCTAGGATTTCCGTCATCTCTCATCTTCAAAATCTCTCTCATCTACAAAATCTTGGTCAAATCACTTACAGTATTTCTCAGTAAGACTGCAACAGGCATTTGGGGCAGAGCAAATCCTGGTTGTTAAGGCTGTCCAGTGCCTTGAAGAGCATTTAGAATCGATAGCCCATAGGCAATAAATGCCAATAGCACCTCCCCATAGCCCAGTCTGTGGGGAAAAAAAACCAAAAACCAAAAAACAAACAAACAAACCCCAAAACCCAAAACAAACAAACCAAAACAAACTTTAGACTTTTCCAGATGCTTCTTAGGATTGTGGTACTGTCCCTGGTTGGCTGAGAACGACTGTTAGCCCTAAAAGCTATTTTCTCATATAGACCATGGATTTCTTTTCTCTATAATCTTAAACCTGAGTTGAAGACTCACTGGCACTCATTAGCTATAAGACCTTGGGTATGTTTTTACCACTGAGAAGATTCAAATGTGGGGCAATCTGAAGTATTCAGAGTATACAGATACCTGTGAGAAAAACCAAGAAAAATATATGAGCTAACTAACAGTATATTTAACAAGACAATACTTTATGATTAAGTAAAGTGGCTCTCTCTTTGGGGTGTGTGTGTATGTGTGTGCTCAAGTTTGAACCCAGGGCCTTTCACATGCTAAGCAGACTCTCTAACACAGAGCTACCACCTAACCCTAGAGCCTGTCTTCAGTAGGTACTTTCCTTATAATTTTCTGCATTTCTTTCTGGATTCTTATTTCTGTTCCATTAATTTTACTATGACAAATTATTATGGCTTATATAATAACTTTTACTTCTCCATTACTCTTTTGAGTACTGCTCCTCATTCTTTTATTATTGATGTTATTATTATTATTATTGAGAAATACCATAATCCATATCCCATAAAATTCTCCTTTATAAAGTTTTTACTGTACTCATAAGGTCATACAACTGTCAACACTATGTAACTCATCAACATCAAAAGGAAACTCTGTACCCACTACCAATCGCTTCCATTCCCCTCTTCTCCATGTCCTGGAAAATCCCTCATCTCCTTTGTATATCTACTAATTTGCCTGTTGTGGATATTTGAAATAAATGGAGTCATATAACATTGTGATTTTTCGTGCTGCCACTTTTCACTTAGCATGTTGTTGAGGTCCATCCATGTTGTAGCATGCATCAGGGCTTCATTCTTTTTTATGGCCAAATGATATCACTGTGTGGACACACTCCATTGTTTACCCCTCGTTGTTGTTGTTAGGTGCCATCGAGTGGGTATCCGACTCATAGCGACCCTCTGTATAACAGGGGAAACACTATTGTCAGTGCTTCTCTGCTGTTCATCGGGTTTTCAATGGCAGATTGAGTTTTGGGAGGGGGTTGCCAGGTCCTTCTCCCAAGCCTACAGCTTCTGGTGTTCCCAGGCGGTCTCCCATCCAGGTATTAACCAGGCCCGACCCTGCTTAGCTTCCGAGATCTGATGGGATCGGATTCCACAGGGCTACAGCTAGCTCCCTCATAAACATGTTATAAACAACAATTAGGGAGGTAGGTGAACTTGTGGATGACAGGTATGGGGTACAGGGTCTCACAGTAATAAAAACGTTTAGCAGTGGTGAGTTTGTACAACTCTTTCATACATTAAAAGCCATCAAACTGTGCACTTCAAATGGGAGAACTGTATAGTTTATAAATTGTATCTTGATAAACTGATAAAAAAATAAGAAACCAGATTAATGATCTGAAGATGTCATTAAGTAACACTATATACCTGTGTTGCAATTTAATGGGGATATGAAGTACATAAATTGAAACATGCTGAATAAAGTAACAAACAACGTGCTGTCAATAACAACATCAAACCATTTCCTGCAAACCACCTAAACTAATCTTTGTTGTTGTTCTTAGGTGCCATCAGTCCTTTCCGACTCATAGTGACCCTTCTAGGGTTTCCTTTGCGGTACTGGGGTTGAACCCAGAGCCTCGAGCTTGTATACTTTGCAAGTGCTGGACCACTGAACTGCACGCCCAGCCCATTTTTTTACTTTTTTTTAAGAGACAGGGTCTCGCAAAGTTATGCAGACTACCTCTGGTCTCAAACTTGCGATCCTCCTGCCTCCGCCTCCCCAGCCGCTGGGATTACACAAGTGCATCACTGCACCCGGCTCCCTTCTAGGGTTTTCAGTGGCTAACTGTTTCGGGATTGCCTTGGGAGTGGATTGCCATGTCCTTCTCCCACTTTTGCAGTGCTGGGAATCGATCTTGGGACCTCAGAGACTGCAGAGGGGCACTCTACCAACTGAGCTAAATCCCAGCCCCAAATAATCTTTGTGGTTGTTGTTGGTAGGTGTTGTTGAGTCGATATCTGACTCATAGTGACCCTCCATACAATAGGTGAAACACTATTGTCTGTGTTTGCTGTTCATAGGGTTTTCAATGACAGATTGATTTTTGGGAGTGGGTTGCCGAGTCCGTCTCCCAAGCGTACAGCACCTGGTATTCCAGGCAGTCTCCCATCCAAGTACTAGCTAGGCCCGACCCTGTTTAGCTTCCAAGATCTGATGGGATCAGATGCCACAGGGCTATGGCTGCAGGCAAATAACCTTTAGTAGGTGGAACACAGAAACAAGGGAATGGTGGTTCTACCTGTGGGATGTAGTTCAAGTTATCGAGTGTGGGAAGCCAGGTCTCAGGTCAGCCTATTTTTAGATGGTGTCACAGAGGACATAATAAGAGTTTCCAACTGATGGTCTTCTTAGATATGTCTCACAATCATTGGCTCTTGACAGGCAACTTGAATAAATTGGTAATCACAGTTATTTTAACATGTATTGTTGTTGTTATTAGGTATGATCAAGTAGTCCAACTCATAGCAACCCTATGCATAACAGAACAAAACACTCCCCAACACTGTGTCACACTCAGCACTATGTCAGTGCTTCTCTGCTATTCATAGGATTTTCAATGGCTGATTGTTTTGGGATTGTTTTGGGAGTGGGCTGCCATTTTTGCGGTGCTGGGGATTGAACCCAGGGCCTCAGGGCGCAGAGACTAAGCACTCAACCAACTGACCTAAACCCCTGCCCTAATATGTATTATACATGCAAAACAAGGTAATTTATTTTTCCCATGTAATGTGGGAATTTCCTACTGCTGTTACTGAAGCATGCTAACGATACCCCTCATTAGCTGACACATATTCAGGGTCAAGGAAAGTTAGGCTGTTCTGGCTAACACAGATAATGCTGCTATGAACATCCACATACAAGTTGTTGTGTGGATATGTTTTTAATTCTGTTGAATGGAATTGCTGGTTCATATAATATTCTGTTTCACTTTTTGATGACCTGGAAACCGTTTTCCAAAACAGCTATGCCAGGAAGCAGGATGTGGTGGTACACATCTGTAATCCCAATACTTGGGAGGCAGAAGCAAGAGGATTGCGAATTTAAGGCCAGCCTAGGCTATACACCGGACCCTGTCTGAAAATGCCAAAAAGTAGTTGGAGAGGGTTGGAGATGCAGATCAGTGGTAAAGTGCATCCTTAGTGTGCATAAGATCCTGTGTTTGATCCCCATCCCCCACCCAAGGTAATTGGAAAACTACACCAAGTAATGGCAAAGCTGTCAAACAAATGGAACTATCATAATGACCAGTGGAATTATAGACTGACACTTTGTAAAAAATGATAATATATACTAACCCAGCAACTCCACTCCTAGTAGTACATACCCAACAGAACTGTATACCAAAAGACATGTATAAGAATATATGACATTATTCTTAATAACAGTTCAAATCAGGAAACAACCTAAATGTCCATCAACAAAATGGATAAACTACAATATAGTCAAGCAATGAGATACTAAACAGTAAGGAAGATGAGTTATTGTTCCACTCAATTATACAGATGAATCTCAAAGATACAATGATGAATAAAACAGAGGCAAAAGATAGATACATATATTATATTGTATGTACTGTACGATTCCACTTATACTCAGTTCAAGAGGGTAAAACTAGCCAGGCATGGTGGCACATGACTGTAATCCCAGCATCCGGAGCAGAAGGAGGAGGATCATAAGTTCAAGGGCCACATAGTGAGTTCAAGTCCAGCTTCAGCTACATAGTGAGACCTTGTCTCAAAATACCAGGGTTGAGGATGTAGCTCACTGGTAGAGTGCTTGTCTAGCATGCATAAGGTTCTGGGTTTCGATCTCTAGCACCACAAAAAGAAAAAAGAAAAAAAAAAAAAAGAATGGGCAAAACTAATATGATGACAAATCAAAACAGCAGTTATTTCTGGGAGGAATGGATGGGGAAGAGGCATACGGAAGGCTTCAGAGACTGTGATCTGGGTAGTAGTTAAAATGCTATGCTTAAGATCACGTGCAGGCATACTACTGTGGCATCCAATCGTGTCAGATCTCGGAAGCTAAGCAGGGTCTGGCCTGGTTAGTACTTGGATGGGAGACCACCTGGGAACACCAGGTCCTGTAGGCTTGGGAGAAGGACCTGGCAACCCACCCCCAAAAATCTATCTGCCATTGAAAACCCTATGAATAGCAGAGAAGCACTGACAGTAGTGTTTCCCCTGTTGTACATAGGGTCGCTATGGGTCTGACACCAACTTGTTGGCACCTAACAACAACAACATCAACATGCTTAAGATCTGTATACTTTACTGTATGAAAGACAAGACTGCAATAAGAATGAAAATAAAAATATCAATACTTGGGAAATCACCTGAAGTTTAAAAAAAAAAACACCTGAAATTGAGGTTAACTCTCTGATCTCTATTCATAATCTTAAATATGTTGTTGTTAGGTGCTGTCAAGTGACCCTCATAGGGTTTTCAATGGCTGATTGTTTCGGGATTGCTTCATGAGTGGATTGCCATGTCCTCTCATTTTTACGGCGCTGAGAATCGAATCTGGAATCTCAGAGAGTGCAGCGCAGCACTCCACCAGTAGAGCTAACCCCGGGCCCAATCTTAAATATGTTGTTGTTGTTAGGTGCCATTGAGTTGATGTCCGACTCATAGCAACCCTACATACAACAGGTGAAACACTATCATCAGTGCTTCTCTGCAATTCATAGGGTTTTCAATGGCTGATTGTTTTTTGGGAGTGGGTTGCTGGGTCCTTTTCCCAAGGCCACAGCACCTGACATTCCCAGGTAGTCTCCCATCCAAGTACTAACTAGGTCTGACCCTCCTTAGCTTCCGAGATCTGACAGGATCTGATGCCACAGTGGTATGGTTGCAGGCCAATCTTAAATATAGCCATCTATTATTTAATAACTATTCTTTTAGTTAAAAACAAAAACCAAAACAAAACAATTATTTGAATATTACAGGGGTGGTCTTAGGTACTCTTAGCCTTTGTTGCTTACAAACTTGAAAAAACTCTGAAGTTTTGATGCTGAGTGTTCCTGTTCTAAGAATTTGTAAGACAGGGAAAGTGTTGTGAAAACTCCACTTTAGACTTACAGCCTTGGTCCTGAGGCAGGAAACGAATACAGGTGTTGACCCTTCCTTTCTTTTCTCTTTTAAAACAATCCTATGAATGATACACAAGTAAGAAAAATACTGGCTATAAAAATATTTTCTATCTGTGCATCTACTTTCATTCCCATAATGACATTTTCTCTAGATATTTTAGTATTAGTTTTTTCTTCTGCATACTGTATCAAGAGGGAGAGGCTGATAGAAGGCTGGCATAAAGTATTAGTAACTTAAGATAAACCTGGTGCAGGCTGCCTTTTAGGAGAGGTATGAGACAATATAATTGAAATTATAAGGGCACAAAAGAGTTCAAAATTATTCAGAAAAGAAAAAGTTAAATTAACACTTCTACAGTACTAAAGTATGAACAAATGCTTCATATTCACTGGAAAGGTCAACTGGGGATTAAAAAGCTTAAACAACATTGGGTGAACATAATATCTAGGTATAACAAAAGTCCTCCTGAAACAGTTGTGTGTGGTGGTTCTTTGTTTGTTTTTTGCTGTTGTTGATTATTTATTTGTTTTTAGTACTGGGAGTTGAACCCAGGGCCACATGAATGCTAGGAAAGGGCTCCAACTCTGAGCCATACCCTATGCCTTTTTTTTTTTTTTTTTTTTTTTGAGACCGGGTCTTGCTAAATTGTATAGGCTGCCTCTGGCCTCGAACCTGCAGTCCTCCTGCCTCAGCCTCGTGAATGGCTGGGATCACAGGTGTGCACCACAGTGTCCAGTGCTGAAAGAGTTTTTGTAGAAAAAGTATGCTCTCCAAGATGGCTGGAATCTGAATTCCAAACATCAAATATGTCAATATTTACAATGTAATAATTTCTCAAGAATAACACCTTTACTGAATTAGAGTGCTTAACTCTCATTTAAAAAAGGGTGAAACAGAACAGGGATATATATGCAGGGAGACAGTTTAAGGAAGGCTGCATTTGTACCAGGGCTTATGGATGTTCCTGAATTTATTGAGTAAGCCTTAGGTAAACAGGACATTCTTTACATGTGCAAGCATATCCTTTAATAGTGAGAATTGCTGAGATTCTTGACTTTGCTTATTCAGGAAATCAGATTTCCAAAAATAAGTTTTACTTCTTCCAAGAAAGGGGAAGAGGGTTGGACAAGTGAACATTTAGATTTGATACCAAAAGTAACAAAAATACTTCCAAGTCTCAGAGGTTTCCTAGTGTCCACAGAAAACCAACTGAATTTTGAATTCCCATTATAATTATTATCTCTTTTACAAATAAATATGTACATCTATAAAAGAGCATGTAAATTTGTTCCACTTCATGTTATTTACTTTATATAATGAAAGGTGTAATTAATTTCAATAATGTCAAAGAAAGAGTGTTCAAACAGGTATGGTAGTGCAAGTCTATAATCCTAGCACTCAAGAAGCTGAAGCAGGAATAACAAAAGTTCAAGACCAGCCTGGACTACATAGCAAGAGCCTGTCAAAAAAAA